>PNEQ01021097.1:5352-69859 GCA_003012365.1 Medauroidea extradentata
ATCGTGGGAGCTAGTACCAGTGCGAGTGCGAGTACGAGTGTGTGTAGCTAGCATGTGTGAACGCATGCTCGATACATACTGTCGGGGCAACTGTTTATTTACGTCTGATAGCACGCAAGGAGTGTGGTGGCGTTCCAGATGACAACAAAACACTCAAGGAATCGTGGGAGCTAGTACCAGTGCGAGTGCGAGTACGAGTGTGTGTAGCTAGCATGTGTGAACGCATGCTCGATACATACTGTCGGGGCAACTGTTTATTTACGTCTGATAGCACGCAAGGAGTGTGGTGGCGTTCCAGATGTCAACAAAACACTCAAGGAATCGTGGGAGCTAGTACCAGTGCGAGTGCGAGTACGAGTGTGAACTATTTGGAACACAGCGTAGTGTTCTAGCATGTCTAGGCCTCGTACGTGTAAAATATACCCGGCCAGAGTAATTTTTTTTCTTTTCTGGTTTTTGTTCGACGCGTCTTTGTACATTATTGTGAAACCTTTCCACAGCGCAACAAGCCAATATAGAAAGAAAGAAAATAGCGAGAATTTTGTATGGATTGCAAAACTTATTTTACCCTAGAATATTTGTTCCACGAGAAGATCTTGACGAAGCAGTTTGTAAAATAATACGGGATTGAAAGTTTGTTCGGCGGCCCGAACACTGCAAGTGCTGACCTTAGCTGCAGTGTAGACGGAGTAAGGCGACGGGAACATTTTACCTTGACCTCCGCACCCTGGATTTGGGGAAGAGCCTTGACCTATTGCCATCTTTCCGTCTTCGCCGGCCGGTGTTCATGACATTTTTATTATTATTATTTATTTATGGATCTTCGAGTGGCAAAATTAAGGCATTTTGCCTTTTCTTAAACTTAACAATTTACAAATAACCTCATTTTACTATTACTGCTGAGTAATTACGAACACAAAACGTAATAATGTGCACAAAAGTGAGTCCAGCATAACTGTTCAATCGTGTTAACCTGGATGAGTAAATAAAGAGTAGGTCTATATTTAATCTTAGGCATCAGTACATTATAACAGTTACGTCATGTGTAGAGATTATGGTATATCGTGAAAATTTTTTGCGCCAACATTGCGTTAAAATCACTGACATGACGTAGATGTCTGCAGACCAATAACATGCATTGAATATTACAATAGCGAGATTCTTATTGGCTCTGTCAAATACGGCAACAGCTCCACGTACAAGCGAAAGCCAGTCATCTTTCCATAAGCTTAACGTACGTTGAAGCCTAGCAAATAGTCAAGTTTTCCCGCGATAAACCATCGTCTCTAGTCATATGTAATTCCCATAAAAGTGAAATTTTGAATGAAAATAAATTGTGTAGGCTGAGCTGAGTGACTGTCAAAACCAATTAAATGCATGGGAAAACTATTTTAGGCTGAGCGAAATTAAGCTGAGTGACACACTACGGTATTTTGTTTTCTGTTGTATAATTAATTTACGTAAACGAGGACTTAAGTTGTAAATAAAAATTTAAGAGGGGTAAATTTTCATTTTCGGTTGTGTGTGTGGAATCCGGAAATTCGTGGAGGTTCAACGTCAACCCAACACATGCACATATTTTTCAGTTTTCGCATACCGGCTTTTGTAGATGTTAAATACAAACTGCAAATCTAAACTGTTTACACGTTTATTTTAGTACGAAAACACGAAAAGACAATGTGTTCTCAGTCCTAACCGTTTCAGATATCTTTGCCGTGATCGTCGACGCGTTGCAATTTGAAGGAAACTTATGGCTAGCGGAGTACGCAATCAGTAGTCAATACACAATCGATGTAGCTAGTTGAACTTCTCATACATTTGATTTAAGACTTGAATCCTTATGACACGTGATTTACTAGTTGTGAGAGGTAACCTCGCTGCAACGTAGCACACCTAAATATTTCACGGTTGCAACACATGATCTCGTCAATACAGCCACGATTTTATGGCGAAAAGACTTTTACAGCATTTGGTTTGAATGCCTTAACTGCATTATCTACAATTGAGTAGTGCATTTTCAAAACTCTCATTGTCCATCACCAAGGAAAAATTAGTTCCGAACAGTTTTGTGTAGCTTTTAAATGTGCGCTGCAGTTGATGTGATGACAGTCTCCAAAACTCCGCCTGATTCAATAATACACACTCTTTGAAATACTGCTTTGGCCATGTCACAAATGGGCTCGCAAATCAGTTTTTCGCGATTTGCTCAGTTTTAGTGAAAGTAGATAAGAGGAGCTTTGGAACTGTACTACTCAATTGTTCTTCACGATTAGTTGTTGTTGTATGTTTTAACTCTCACTTATATTGATGTTATACTGGCAAGTCACAGACGTATGTATCACAAACGGCAGACTCATCATAGCTGTATTAATCGCTATATTTTCTGAATTGTTCTTGTACTAACTTACTGAACGTTACATTTTTCAAACAATGTATAAGGTTCACTTCTCAACAATTTCGTATGACTTATCATCACACAATACTGTTTTCATATATTTTTTTATTAATGTAGCGTCTTACGTGTTATCGTAATCTGCTATTTCATATGAATTGTTGTTACTGTTTGCTTACTTTTTTTTATTTGTACGAAATTGTTATATATTTTTATGATAATGGTTAAGTGTAAGAGAAGGCTAAATGCATTAACTTCGCAATTTTAAATAAATGATACCTATAGATTGTGGCGTATCGCGAAAATTAGTTGTGCCAACCTACCCTTGAAAACGCTGCAGTTTATTGCAACATATGATTAGGTGATGTACGGCTGACACAATGAAGCTGGCTGCATACAAATAATAGGCATAACATATTATAATAGCGGGATTCTTATTGGTTTATAACAAGTAGGGCAGCAGATCCACATGCAAGAGAAAGCCATTCATGTTTTGATAAGCTAAACGTACGTTGGAACCCAGCAAACAGTCAACTTTTCTCAGTGTAAATCTCCATATCTAACAATACCTTATTCTGATAGGTAAGTAAAATGAGAGACATGTCTGACCAAGGACAAATAATGAACCAAAAATAAAAAATATCTAGAGGCAATGATTTTTGGTGAAAAGAATTATGGGACATTTTGTTACAGTGCCGCGTGTGCACATCTGCAGCTCTGCTTCAAGGTCAGTGATTGGCTGTTTTTAACTCACAACATATACGGGATCTACACGCAAATCGTAGGCGGGTGGTGTCGCAGTAAGGTTATTCACATTGGCACAGTCAAATGAGTGACGCCTATACACGAATGAACTCTAACTACGTACCAGAGCTGCAGATGTGAACGTGAGGCATTAAAACCAAATGTTGCATAATTCTTTTCAACAAATATCATCGCCTCTAAAAATAGCTAAAACTGCTTAAAAAAAAAAAAAAAATAGTAGTTTTTATACATGTCCATGGCAGTGTTTTTCACTGAGAATTTTTTTTTCATTTAGGTAACTAAGTTGGTTTTCTGTTAATGCATAAAACTATGAAAGCTAAAAAAAAATTTCGTTGCAGTAAAAATAGTCACAACATATGCCTTCAAAACAAACCATAGCATATTTCGTACGAATAACCAATTTTTTAAAACTATTAAAATAGTTTGCAGTGAACCGCCCACTTAAAAAAGAGTAGTGAAGATTGAAGAATTGTGGCCCGCTAGATACAGACAGCCAAACACGTGGCCAGTACCGGAGCAGAAGACAAGACTAGCGGCAGCTGTGCCTGGAACACCGGAAGTGACGACACAGGCCGCGCGTGCCAGCATTCAGCAGGCTACGTATAGAAGGACGTGTAGCTCGTCAGAACTACCAACATAGAGGAGCATACTTGCCGCATAAACATTTTTGCACCGTGTTAGGTTAGGAGAAAGTTTGTTTAAGAAACACTATTAAGGGCGTTCACGTGGCAAATATTCATAATTTTATATTTGCCTGACATTGTGTTAGTTTTGTAGACGTTACTTGTGACTATATTTTCCAATTGTAGAAATATTTTAGCTCTCATAGTTTTCCCATGGCGGCACGTTAAAGTCAGAATTTGCAAGTTATAGGAACATAGATACAACGAAAACCAAGTGGCTTGCTCGAATGAAATAATTTACACTGAAATTAGATGTAATGGGCACTGTGCTAAAAGATTTAAAAACACTCAACAAAGTCATTTTAGGATTTTTTTTAATAGTACAAAGGAATTCCAGTCTGTGTTTTTAAATCTTTTAGCACAGTGCCCATTATATCTAATTTCAGTGTAAATTATTTCTTTCGAGCAAGCCACTTGGTTTTCGTTGTAGGTATCTATGTTCCTGTAACTTGCAAATTGTGACTTTGACATGTCGCTATGGGAAAACTATGAGAGCTAAAAAATTTCTACAAGTGGAAAATGTAGTCACAAGTAACGTCTATAAAACTAACACTATGCCAAGCAAATATAAAATTATGAATTTTTACCACTTGAACACCCTTAAACAAGTACTCCACTACAAAAAGAAAACACATTTAAAACTGAACCATGTTATGCACAAAGGAGCCAAGCGTAATTTTTATAATTGTGATGTTATTAACAAAGACATCCATTTAATACTTGCATACATTGATGACTGATATGTTCTTTTATGGAATCATGTTCTGTAAGACTGCCGCATATACAACGGAAGTAAAACGCAATGGTTTAACTTTGAATTTAAATTTTCTCAGTTACATCACAACGTCACTTGGTTATTTTATGCAAGATTATGGTTCAACTATGCTTCTAAATTTTTGAATTGTAGATATCATGGTTAGAAACATGGTTTTGGGGCACTTAAAAATGGCGAAAAACGGTTTTTCCAGGCAGCTGATACGTAAAAAATACAAACCAGAATCATAAAACAACAATAGCTAAGCGCACGCTGGGCTTTACTACGAACTTTCCGTAAATAAAAAAGTAGGGTCGTTGCTTGAAGTATCGTAGGAAATAACCAACGACCAAGATACTGCGCGCCGATGTCGCGGCCCGCGTATAAAGGTGATACGGTTGCTGTCGCTCCAGACAGTCTAGCTCTTACCGCCTAAAGGCCGTTCAAGATAAAGTGAGCACTGCATAAAGTTTTCTTTCGGCCGTTTTGCAGTTACCTTTACTATTTTAAATAGGAAAACTTCCATGTAAATAAAAACCAGTGTAAACGTTTCAACACACTCAATAGTTGACATATATTGACCCTATGGAAATATTTTTTAATTAATGACAAGTTCTGCTGATTGCTCAATTTGTAGTGAACAGCCTATACCTGTTTCCGCACCTCAATAGTGGCATATGACGCCTGTTGTATAGACGCTGAGACGCTTACTTTAGTCCTGTTTTGTCGAAGATAGCCAAAGGGGGTTCTACGGCACGGCGAACAAGAGAATAATTTCAGCTTTTTCAAGATAGCAAACAATATGTCAGGCATTGCTTTTTCACTTCATTTATGTGTTAAATGTGTTAAATACAGCAAAGATCGCTATGTGTATCTAAACCAGGGGGCGTCATTTCAGCTTTTTCTTGCGTGATTTGGGGGGGGGGCTAATTTTTATTTTTAAATTAAATCATTATTGCAATGATCTTAACTTACAATACCTTAAGTATAATCGTTTTTATTAACTAAGCATATGTAAAATTAGAAACTTTAGTAATAAAACTTTAGTTTTATGTGCTTACACACACATAAAATGTTTATACTCTTTTCTTTCTAAAATCATTAGTGGTCTTATTATTAGTAGACTACAATAACGACCACCCCCTCCCCATCCTGACGACTAAAGTCTTGTATAATCAATTTTGGGGGGCTCCCTTCTCTCATTCAGCATTCTGAGTTAACACTAGTTCTTTTCTAGGCCATATTTCAGACCTTCATATTCTACTTGGTCTAATTGTCTGAAAATAAATTACTTTGTGGGTTGATTACCTTTTGTTTAACTGTGTCCAAACAACAAATAAAAATGTACTTTAAGGCCGCCGTCTAGCACATGCTTCAAATAAGTTGCAGTGAGTTCGTACATACGCGCCTTGAGGGGTTGGGTGGTTTTGCCGTGAGTTGCCTGGTTGTCGTGTTAGGGGGGGGGGGGGGGGAAAGATGTACACCTGCGCCGTCAGTATGCTGTAGCGAGGCGACACCTGCTCAAACCTTCGCAACTAAAGATAACGACGCCGAGCATTTATCCTGCACTTCTTACAGTTAAAATAAATAAATAAATAGTCTCTAACTGGAACAAACATAAGTAGTGCCAGATATGGCCGGTTCACGGCAAACTTTTAAAATCAACTTCTGGAAAAAAATCACTGCTTGGTCTCGTTACTGCACTTATTTCATATTTACAATAGTTGCCTAACGTCTTACAAAGTGGGCAGCGATTTATTGAAACACAACATTCCTGAATTTATTTTAGATGAAATAGTTTTTGAATTGTATTCTATATTTTATACATGTTTTATAGAAATTAAATTAAGTTTCACCAACAGCACAATTAAATTTGCCACACCAAGCAAATAAAGTAATACATGTTTTTGATTGTATATTTATGTATTTCCTTGCCTGCACGATACTATCGCTACAGTTCGAAATCCTACTGAGAGTTTGTGTCAAGTACGTTGTCTAGTAAAGCTACACAGGTCGCAGTTGCGAATAAAGCTATGAGCGGTATAGTATGAGTTTTCAAAATATCACAAGGTGTAGTAGGATAGATTTTCTCAGTCACGTGACCAAGTTTTGTCGGTCACCAGGTTCTTAAAACACGCCTGTAGGGTTGTTCTGAGTTTTAAGATGGCGAGAACCAAAAGTGAAAAACATATATGTTTTATACACGTCAAAACGTTTGCTAAACGCGACGTCCGTAGCACATTCTTTACACGTTACTTTATTTATATTGCTTATAATATTCGTTTCATACTTGTTTCTTCGATTTGAACACAGTGCGTTCACATTCACACCGTTGCAGTTTTGGTTGAGTGTACTGTTTAATTTTTTTTCCGCGTCGAATGGCGATTTTCATTACCTAACCGCCGCTAACCATGCTATCGAGCCCGTGAGTTGTTCGAGAAGCTGTTACGTTAACATTTGGTGACGGGTAAACTTCACTCGGGTTAGGCTTTGAACACTAAAAGGGCGCGGCCATGTCATATTTTAATTTTTATATTTGTGCTAGATATTTTATTCTTGTTTTAGACATAAACTGGGACTAAATTAAGGTCTTATGAAAATATTTTATCTCTTAATGTTTTTGCATTAAGCCCTCCTTAAACGTCAAAATTTGCCTTTTACGGTTTTATGTACGCCACAGAAACCAACTGACATACCAAACAGCAAAAATTTACAGTGAATAAAGATGCTTGTAGGCTACAACGTCTCCTATATAAACTCAAAAAAAAAAAATATATATTTTAGTAGTAAAAAATATCAGATATTTGAAATAAAAATTTTAAAAATTCAAGAACTTTTAAAATACACGAAAAATGTTTTTTTTTTTTTATTTAGGATACGTTACAGCCAACAACATCGTTACTCACTGTAAATATTTTTCAGTTTGGTATGTCAATTGAATTTTGTGGCGTACATAAAACCGTAAAACGCAAATTTTGACGTTTACGAGTAAATACGCAAAAATTATGAGAGATAAAAATTTCCATTAGAACAAAATTTATTCACAATTTATGTCGAAAATAAGAAAAAAATATATGGTACAAATATAAAAATAAAAAAAAATACGTAGAAAATTTATGTTTTAAGGTAACAAAACGCACAGAAGGAAATTTGTATATGTTAGTTGTTGAAAATACTTAAAACGACTACATTTTTAAGGTCACTGAACGAAGTGCTTAGAAGACTACAAAGAATGGCAGTGTGGACCACACTGAGATGAACACAATATGAGTGGTTTTTCCAGTCTCCTCATCAGTCGCACTCGTGTTCCTGAACCCTGTGTGTCTACCTGATGTAGGGAACAGATTCCAATTCCCGAAACGTTGTTAATACTGACTGTTTGGAAAACTACTGTGTTTTGTTTCGTCTCATCGTTTGTGTCGTTTTTTTTTTGTTTGTTTGTGTCCGATATCTTTGTGTTTTGTTTCGTCACATCGTTGTGTCGTTTGCTGTGTTTCTGTTTGTGTTTTTGTTTCGTCTCATCGTTGTGTCGCATGTCAACTTAGGTTTCTTTTTTATATTTTTGTTATTTATTTTGTTTTCTGTTTTGTTCCTTGTTTTATCTGACCAGATTCCAGTTTTGGAATTTTATGTTGTGTATGTATCCTGATGACTAAAGCATACTCTGCTTATTTATGTTTTCTTGTCTTATTTTTCTTTTTCTTTTGATAGTCATTTATTTCGCAATGGAGTATGTCCAACCAAATAAATCCAGTCATGCACTCCCATTGCACAGTTCTTTCAAAGATCAAGTGTTTGTAAATTGAAATATGACACCTTCAGTATCCCTGGCCATATTGACCTTCAATGGGATCGAAAAGGCAAGGTAGATCTTATTATACCTCTATAGTACATGCTCCGACTTAGGCTCTATGGTAGGTGGCCCACACTTCAAATGTGTTGCAGTGTTTGTAAACAGGTTTTTTTTCTACGAAAATATTCCACGTGTGCCCACTGTGCCAACGTACGAAAAAAAAACTTCAGACATGGTCGGGAACTCATTGTTAAGAAAACTCTGTTTCTAATCCCTCCGACATGGCCAGAAAGTCCTTTTCAGACTGCCGTACTTCAAAAAGTACTAACCGGATGTATGTGAAACTCAGATTGCGACCTGCACTGAACCTAGTTGCAGACTTTCCACCAGTAAAATTATATGGTCACCGCTTAGTGTCCCATAGCAAAAACCGTTCGACGGGAACCTTGCACGCTAGTTCAGCGCTTGGATCGTTGAGGCGATGCGGCATTTGATGCGCGCTTCTAGGTCGACCTTACTGCTCCGTCGCTTTTGAGCCTCTCACGCGCGGGTAGGCGGCGCCCGTAAGTAATGACATCTGATGACCGTCTTGTAAAATTTATAGTAGAGAAACTTATTTTACTGTGAACTCAGTTGTAGAGTACGGCATAATCTATGCATTGTGTTCATCACTTTCATACGCGTTTTATATTTTTATGAAAAAGTGGCGGAATTATTAAAAAAATTGGCGAAAGTAAAAAAAAGTAATTAGATCTACAAAAGTGTTCACATACGGATAATAGTCTATAGATGGCATTATATGTGGCTCGCGCTGAGGTCAGTAAGCTATGTAGTTGTTGTGCACATTATATTAGGAGTTTCCGTTGTGCAGTTGCAGGCCAGCGCTGCATACACGTTATGAAGCCGCATTTAATCGATAATCAACGGTGCCGTCTGACTTTGATAGAGGACTATTGGGGGTTGGTGGAGCGAGATGGTTTGATGGGCAGGAGGAGGGGTAGATGGAATCCAGAGAGGATGTATTATGGCCACTAACGAGATGTTGCGTGTTGCTCGTTTCATGCATGACTTTAGTCGTCAGGACGGGGAGGGGGGTGGCCGTTATTGTACTAATAATAAGATCACTAATGTATTATGTCTGAGTGCAGTAACGGTTAATGGCACAATAAACTGAGGTTATGTTCCAGGTAATGATTTAGTAACTTAGGAAGGCTCCTTTAGACGACGTCGAGAGGTATCGTACTTAGCAAGCTTAGTTACATGGTAAAAACGACGAAGTACATTCTAGCACACTACATCGAGACACAGAGCTATTTAGTCAACTAAGCGTGGCAATTTGAAAATTATTAAAAAGTTTGCAGTAAATTTATATTACAATTAACAATCATTATTAAGAGACCATAAATTCCGCGACTACGTTTGCAATTAAACTTATAATTCAAAATCATGTACACGTTCAATATTTTGGCGGTTGGCTTAATGTTACTGAAATTCTTCCTTGAGCATGTGGGAGTCGTACCAAACGATGCCGCTGGTTGGCGGGTTTTCTCGGGGATTTCCGCCGCCCGTTCATTCCGGTGCTGCTCCATACGCACGTCATGGCACCCCGCTCCACCGCTGAAGACCAAAATCTCTTCACACTCACTTCCTATGAACTAATAACACACTTGCATAAAGCCACACTCACCGACTGCCGCTCTACCTTCTCACATGTAGTCTACAACTGGACACTCACTGGAGCATAGCAGCTAATGAACAAGTAGCTGAGGACATAGTGTACACAGGACTGTTGAGTCCAGCTGGCTGGTCGTTGATCACATAAATTGGCATTGTCATTGGCATTATATAACATTTTAATAACAAATATTACACACTTGAATGACTCCACAGTTGGCTCGCTGCTCTCGACCTGTTACTTCCAGTTCTGCGCGGCTGCTTGTCGTGTGATACAAATCTCAACCTTGATACAAACAACTTACCACTGTGCGTAGTGGTGCCGTTGTGTCATATCCCTGATAGCAAAAGGAATTATCTACAGACTTACAGTGAAAATTCAATTGAAAAATTGCAGATAAAAATTTTTAATGGACGAGAAAACAGATCATAGCAATGAAATAATTTTTAATATGCATGAAAGATTTAAAATATTTCGGACGTTTAGAAGCGGGGAAATTCTAAATGGAAAATATTCCGGATAGCATTTTTTTATATACGGGTGAGAATACTAGGTCATAGCTACTAAATTATTGTATTGTCATTCATTACTAAGACGTTTGCAAAATTTCAAATAATTCTGACGTGTATAAGTGGGTGAAAAGTGAATTTAAAGATTCCGTTACATTCATACTTGTTTACAGGTGTAGCTAATAAAAGCGCCTTAAAAATAAAGTGCATTTTCCAAGCTCGTTAAATCATAATCTTATTTTAAAAAAATTGTTTCAATCACAAACACAAACCACCAAGTTACTGTACCGACCTATGTAAGCAAAACATTAAGCAAATTCGAAATGTTAGCTATAATAACTATCCTGATTCATTCATTTCCGATAAAGGTAACTTTAACAACGAGTTGCTCTTCTTATCTTGCTTGCTGTCTTGCGTCAACTATTTTGGTGAATAATACGTCAGAAAAATATTCGTTCCCTACCGCCTTCAGTATACCACACTCTGCTTCCATCCCACCCTCCTTGCAAACATCCATACCTGCAATGCACACACGCAGACACCCTGACACACACACTCGCATATGTACACGGTTCCGTTAAGAATGCTATGTGTATGGTGAATGAACGTTGTTGTTGCGTGTCGCACATATTATGTTTTACGTGAAGCATCTAAATTGATTCCCATTGCGTTTGACTACTAAAAGGACATAACACTTGAAACTATACGTTTATGATTTAAAAAAAAAATTCAGCGCGCTTATTAGAAACATGATTTTGGGACCCCTCTAAATTGCAAAAAAAAAAAAAAAAAAAATGGCTTTTGAGAACACCCAGACTCGTAAAGCAACATTATAAGATATACTTTGGATTTAATTACATACCATCCACACATCAAATTGTAGGGTCACCGCTTAAGTTTATAGGAAAACCGTCTGCTACAAACACACTGCACTCTTATAGATAAACAGCATGTGTGTGAGGTAGAAACTAGCACTATGGGTACCTCTAAATGGTGTATGTAATGCAATGCAGTATGCAGCTAAGGACTTAGAAAATGCACGTTTTCTTTTTGCCGCTAGCTAAATATTAAACAACTGTTATTTCATGTCACGTTTACTCTTGTACATCCCTCCCCCATAACCCCCTTCTCACCCAACACCCTGGCAGTCAGCCATAGCAGCTCTGGTAACCAGTAGCGGGGCCCAGTCACTATTTATTCAATTATCTAAATTTTATTTAATCAATTAACTGACAGAAACCAATTCTTTTCTTTACGATTAACTGTCTTGCTGTCTTCGCGGGATGCATGTTTAATGTTTTTACAGGTTTCAGCAACAACTTGTAAGCAACGGTGTATGTTCACAAACCCATATATTCTTAAAACAAAGTTTTGCTACAATTTGTGTCTCTGCCTTACCTACACATCAGCAGCTCTGCTCCATGGTTATTGCCAGAATATATTTTAGTGCAGATGCGTCTCTCATTTGACAGTGCCAGTCAGACCCAGGTTACTGCGACACCACACGTCTGTGATATGCGGGTAGAAACCCCGAGAAGCCGAGAGTTAAAATATACCATCACTGACCACGAAGCAGGGTTGCAGATGTGCGCCTAAGGCACCGGAACAGAGTGGAGCAAAATTCTTTTCGCGAAAATCAGGGGTCCCTAATGATGATAAACCGTGAAAATGTTTTGTGCCAACATACCCTTGAAAACACTGTAGTTTCTTGTGACATGAATGATTGGGTGATATAAGTCTTACACAACGTATCTGTCTGCAGACCAATAAAAGGCATAAAATATTACAACAGCGGTGGTTTAGTCAAATAGGGCAACAGCTCTGTGCACAAGCAAAAGCCAGTCTCATCGTTAGAGATGATGGATTGTTGCGGGAAAACTTGACTGCTTGCTAGGTTTCAACGCACGTTCAGCTTATCACCGCTTTCGCTCGTACGTGAAGCTGTTGCCCTATTTGACTGAGCCAATAAGAATCCCGCTATTGTAATATTTGATGCCTGTTATTGGTCTCCGTCAGCTACGTTGTGTCAGACGTACATCATCCAATCATATGTGTTGCAATTTACTACAGCGTTTTCAAGGGTATGTTGGCACGAAACATTTTCGCGGTATACCATCATTAGAGACATGCGAAATTCGCGTTATTTTCTGACAGTTGACTAGACTCCAAGTGACTATATGCTCGTTCGACGTCTCCTACTTGCCGATGTTGTCGTGACTTGCCGCGGAGAATGCTTACACGGTAGAGAGGCCAATCTCTAAAAGACGTAACACACGTAAATGACAACACATAAAAGTTCGTGGCCAAATTAATCACAGATTATGCCCTGTTATGTACAGGAAAGTGAAGTTTAGTCTGCTACCAAATGAAAACGCGAATTTTGCATGTCTCTAACCATCATCTCTAGTCACCGTTTGATAAGCAGAAACCCAGCAAACAGTCAGGTTTTCCCGCGGTAAACCATCATTTCTAGCTATTAGTAGAGACGTGCAAAATTCGCGTTATTATTTGGTAGCAGACTAAAACTTTGCTTTCCTATACATAACAGAGTATAATCTGCGATTCATTTGGCCACGAACTTTTATGTGTTGTCATTTACGTGTATTAGGTCTTTTAGATATTGGCCTCTCTACCGTGTAAGCATTCTCCGCGGCAAGTCACGACAATATCGGCCAGCGGGAGACGTAGAACGAGCTTATAGTCACATGGAGTCTAGTCAGCTGTCAGAAAATAACGCGAATATTACGTGTCTCAGACATAACCAGGAGAGTAAATCTGGTCAGGCGACAGAACGAACATACCTTACCCCAGTAGGTTATTTAATATAACCGCTTTTAGCATATAAGCAGTGCGGGTGGACGTCCATGTGGGTCAGCGTCGTCACCAGGCGTGGTGCGGTGCGGTGCTCTCCTTAACCCTGGTGACGACACACTCTTTGTTCTCTCCGTGCGGCCTCTCAGGTCGACGCCCTCCGGCCAACATGGCCGAGTTAACTCCTTACTTCGCCTTGCTTTACGCGTCTTGTATTGCAAAGACGAATGTGCTTCGACATGCCGCCCTCGCCACATCGCACGTCTATGCCTGCGTTGGGGTAGGACTAGGGTTACCACCGTCCGGCAAAAGGAAGATATATCCTCATTTTCAAATAATTTTTGCGTCCAGTCAGACTTTCCGCGTTGTTGACAAATGTCCGGCTTTTTAACCAGACGCATTACACGATAAATTCAATTCCCCTAGTGAGTTTTGCTGTCCTGGTTCGTACAGTAGATGTAATCACTAATGTTTATGTTTATTTTAAATGATAATATCATTGATTTATATACAATTGATTAAATTTGAGTAATTTTTTTCGATATTATATCCTCAACGACTCTGAAACAATTTCAAATACTAACATATTAATTTATTCACCTCCAATATAGTTAATATACGAGTGAGAAATTTTTTTTATTCCTCCTTTTTATTCTCAGCGTCTGGTAACCGTAAGTATGACTGCTGTATTGTATTATATTGTATTATCTGCACTTCCTACTAGAACTCGCTCTGCTGAAACTGTTGAAACAATTAAGAATTGTGGTGGCCACCTCCCATTCAGTGAAAGATCTGTGACAATGGAGCTTCAACCTTACAAAGGAACTCCAATCACCCGAAAAAAATAGTGGGTCTGGGTCCTGATTTTAGTGTGAAACATGTTGCTGTTTATGCAATTTTCTTATCTAAACTTTGTATTTTGCACTATTTCCTCAAGAAAAGGGGGGGGGGGGCGGTGGTCGAGGGGTTAGACCTCCCGTCTCGTACCCAGGCGTGTCTGGGCCCAGATTTTTCGCACGTGGGAAACCTGGCAGATGGCAGGTTTTCTCAGGGAACTCTCGTTTCCCTCGCCTCTCTCATTTCGTCGTTGCTACACGCTTACCTCATATCACATCATCTAATATATTCCTTCGGCCGGTAGATGACAGACCTGTCTCGCTATTCGAGCAGCCGGCCCAAACTTAACCCACGTTATGACCCTGCCAGAAGGCGGGGGACGCGAAGTGATATAAATTCTCACTAGGATTGTAAACCTTAACACCACCTTGCAATACCCTTTTCTTTCTTTAAAAAAAATCGTGGACGAGAGACTGTTTAATTAACAATCCCGTATGATTCGGGATGTGTCATCTCAGCTGGTACATTTTTCTGAAATAACAAGAGCAGCACGCTGGTATGTAACACTCTGCGTAACAATAATTTAGAGACAAGCGTTTTAAGTATTTCAATTTCTAAATTTTCAAAAAAATCCAAGCATATTTTCATAACAGCTGTGCTCATATCGTGTAATATCGGCCCTCCTAGTTCCTGGACACTTTGCAGTGTCTTCACCCGCCGTTGCCAGCTATGTGGAGCATACTCTATCTATGCCTTCTCTCCAACGTTCATATTTCGTGTGAAATTATAAGTTCTCATCTTTCTGATTTCTTGTTTTACCATCAAAATATTTGTTCTGGTGTTTTTAGGTAGTTATATTTTTAGTGTTTTAGTTAATTTCTTCTCGATTAAAAAAAAATGTAGCCTTATCTTAGATGACTGTATTGGCTTTCAGACTTTACAAAAATCTGTCCGATACTGCTTATATGTGGTTAAATAAGTGATTGAAGTATTCATAACTTTCTATCTATTCTGCTTTCACTCATACTTTGGCCCAATGTAAATAAACACAACGATGCTCTGCCGTGACCCGAACCGATGGGTACTGCAGAAGCTAGGACAAAGCGTTGCTACAGTCCGATCTTGTGAACATTGACTTCATGCATGCAATCATTTTTGATGTCAAAAAAGTAATACTATTTGTTTACTTAAAATTGTACTGTACATCACGTTGAGAAAGACATGGCACCAAAATTGAAATCACCTCCATCCTCTTCTTTTGTCCAACGTTACGCAGTTTATGATTGTGTTATCTATTACTGCGTCAATACTACAATCACGCCATTATCAGCCGTTATCTCACGCAACGCTGACTCCGATCACACACGTTACACGTGTATGTTGTAGTTTAAAATCTATGTTGAGACAAGTTACAGAATCGTTGATTCACCCCACATCATAAACTAAATGTGATTGAAATTACAGTGCGTGATGAAAGACGCACAACGCTGTCAACGGACGACTGAGTACATCACACAGGTGTTTCCGCACAATCTTCCGAACAGTAATTTCCACGCTCTTCTCATTTTCGTAAGTTTTCCGTGTGATTTCTGTAACTTTCATGTACTGAAAATACTTGCCGCTAACGCACCATCTGAGGTGCAAGTGTTGCTACTAATTTACAGCCTATTTATCGCCCATTCAGTAAAGACCAAAAAAACATCGAATTTTGGGAATAATAGAGGTACAGCTGAACGTTCCTTAGATCATTGGCAAATACAAGAGGACCATTTTCCCAATACAGAACCATTTATATCTCCGCAACCAATGATTGTATCGAGACGTTCTTTCATTTGTTATAGATAATATTTTGTCGTTTACACCTGCGATACAACTAATTGTTACCGTAATTTTAGGAAATGTACGAAAATAAATTATTCTTTTACATTGTTTTTTATTATTATTTTAGCCTTACAAAGGTTTTTATGTAAACAAATTATAAAATTGTCTGTATAGAACTTGTACCGTGCATTTCGTTAAACTTAAAGGTACACGATTATATTATATTCAATTTATACTTACAGACAAAAATAGGTACAACAAAAAAATAACAAGATTGAAGATCTGGTGCTTCGCAGCGCACCGATCACTGCCCCGCGTCCCTTTCTCTGTATTTACTGAAGACATATTATCCCACATATAGCTACCAAAACAATGATGATCGATGCTACTGCGCTATCTACATTGTACTCCACTAAACAGCTACACTGCGATGTATGCATTATGACACGGACTAAAACTTTCAAAGAACATTTCACAACGAACCTCACAGAAATACGGGAACATTCGTTTACTTCAAGACAAAATCAGCTCTCGTGCGGCATACAGGACACTCGGAACAAGAAAATCTACTTACTAGTGTTTCACATGCCGTGAAGAGACAAGAGGTACAGCTTTGTTGGCAGGAAAAACAAACACAATAAAAGCCAAACAAATAAAAACCTTAAATTGCAAACGAACCCAGATTTCCTTATACATCTTTTTCTTGCCAACAGCAAATTTGTATACATTTTGCTCTTCACGGCAAGTCTTAATATTAGCAACAACAGAAAGCTCTTTACTGGATCATTATATAGTGTTATACAATTAATGTCAGAGATAGGCGTATTGTTGCGGGCAAATTGCATAACAGCTAAAAGATAGTGAAGTGCATTGGCTTTTTAATCTATCGTATCAAAAAGTTAAACGACCTGTTTTACAACAATCTGTAATTGAAATTTCTCAGGAGTGGTTTGGTAGCACTTGTTCCTGCCCTAACTTTTCATAATATTTTATCCCCTACTTCCGGGCTATCTGAAGAGGATCACTTCAGTACAGATTTCAAGAATTTGTCCCCTACATTGCAATCCTAAATCCCTTCTACTATCCATCCGTAACCGAAAAACAAACGTTACTTTTTTTTTTTTTTTAATTACTTTACTAAGCAATAATCACGTTATGTTATATTAAACGTATACAATTTCTGCTATTAATTTTTACCTAAAGTGCCTAAAGAGATTCGTACTTGATCTAAAACTCATCACTCAACAACGTATCTTCGTTTGATTGCATCAGATGAACTCATTAAATTGTTATAAATGATTTATTACTTGAAATTTTAACAACATTTGCGACAGTTGTAGAGTGAATAACATTTTAGACTTTAAAATTCTGTTAATCCCAAACAGGCGTAAGATTTTTATACAAGAAGTCTGAAATCGGATTTTTCGACGAAAAACAGAAATATCCAAGGTGGTGGTACAAACGGCACTAATGGGAAATATTTCTCGCGTTTTTTTATTTGTGTAGCAAAAAACTAAGTAAACTTTCCATAGTCATGAGCAAAATACTGATCGCTTATGTGTGACAAATGTAAGTTATGTTGGGGAAAAACTTACTTTATTCACTTCCTTCTTCGTGGCGTCAAGCTTCTCTTGCCTTAAAAACGCAAAAGCAAATTCAGAACTTACAAGTTGTAGTCCTTACCAAAAAATAATTATATTTGCTTTAAGATCCTTAGGAATATGTTTAAATAAATGTAGTTTTATACAAAAAATATTGAAAATAAAAGTGTATGGTGCCGTTGTATTTTTGTACTTAACGTTCAAATGTATGCTGTGACATAAAATGCAATATATTTCACTATATAACTGTGATATATCACTTTCATGACATAATTCGATTAGTTTAAACTAATGGAATACTAATTGTACGTTTCAAGTATTTCCGTTTTAAAATATGTACGAACGGAACTGTAATAATTATTAGTACAGGATTGTGTATCAATGCTCGAAAAGTACAAACGGTTTCTCTCACGTATTACTGCGTGTAGTAGGCACAGCCCCAGATTTTTGGTGAACAGAATTTTGCACCAACTTGGTCCATTGCCTTACGTATGGATAATATCGTATGACGGATCAAGACAATAACCATTGCAACACGTGCTTGTGGCATAATGTGAAGCGTTGAGTTATTAATTTGTAGTCGTTGATCAAACTATGAGTACCGTAAATTGGGATGAATGGGGGACAAAATTTCAAATCAGAAGTTCTATTTTAAATGTTTAAAACCGAAGTTTTTGTTAAGGTTGGTATGTTAATAATTTTAGAAAAAGAAGTTGTGTTAAAATATAATTTTATTTAAGATGTTTAAGCTCGTTTTTGGTCGCTATTCACCCCAGCGTCCCTATTCGCAAAATTTTACAGTACTAATTTAGTATGCAGTCTTAATTTCAATACAGAACAATGTATTAAAAGAAACATTTTTTGTGCGAAACGACCAACGCCAGTTCAGTATACTAATACATATTTAAAGTTGTAAAATCTCTTATTTTCACGCATTCATTTATTATCTATAGTAAAAATAAACCGTAAAAATGTAATGCACAGACCTACGTGAGAAACAACATTCTCAAAATTAAAATTCTAAATTTATACGGCAAGAGAGGCGTTTGTGACTTGAACGGAAGACCGTATATCTTGAACTGTATGAAAAACCTTAAAGTCTAGTTTCGAGTTAGGGTATATGCGATTCACGAAAAAGTGAACACTTTTAAGACAATTTTTTCTGGAATAGTAATTTGAAAATATTATTTATTGGGACGTCATACGCTAACATTTGAATGCGGTGCAATTTATACATTTAAATTGTTACTTAGCTTTGTTTATATTGAAAAATGGCAGCAAACAATAAATTTGCTGAAATGAAAGAAGTAAGCAAGGTTTCAAAAGTGCTCACTTTATTGCGAACCGCCTGCACTAGTTCTTGCGCTCCTTTATTTCGGTAGAAGGAAACAATAACACTAGTACAATGTGATACCTACTTACTCATTGGACAGCGCTAACGGAAACTATAATGTTTTAATTGCACCAATTTATACTGCACAGTTAATTTTCTGATGTGCGGCATAGTGATACAGAAATGTACGAGGGACTACGAAAAATGCATTAAAAACGTTACAATATTATTTAAAATGTAAACATTAGGATTTATTAATTTCTCAATGTGTGGCCAACTGTTTTAACACAAATTTCTTCACAAGGACACCGTAATTTTTACCTCTTATCACTAAGTTTATGACCATTGTAACAGGCCCCCGGGTTTGTGTTTACGATATTCTTATCATAATAACTATGTATGAGTAAAGACACAATGTTATATTTGTGCTCTAGACTGTAGAGCATAGTAGTACGTGCAGTTTATGAAGTGTGTTGGTCACAGAGATCCCCTTGGACTAGACTAGCGTGGGGCAGTGAGGTACTGTGACGTCACGCGAGGACGCCACGGCTGGAACTGGGTCGCGGCGCGCTGGGATGTGTGTCAGCGGGTCACCTCGCGGGGGCAGCCCTGGCCCCTCTCCCCCTCCCCCCTGGAGCATGCGCTCTGCCCTTGCCACCTGCGTGCACGGCCACGATACTCACCCTAGAACCTTCTCTGCTCTGATCAGAGCCTTCTCCTTCCTTCATTACCATCTGTATAAGAGGTTATATTAACTTGCTGGGCTGCGTTCCGAAACGTTATTCCGCAAGTAAAATTCAGCTCATTAACTGTGCGAAAACTTTGATTTTAGTCTCATTTTATAACGCTGTTTGATTTAAATATTGTTATTTTTCAGCTTCTCGTTCAGTCCTGTTAGTCTAGTTTGTATTTTCTGCAATGGCTGTATTCTTATTTTGTGTAAATAACGTCATAAATTATCATGTTATTTTCAGTTTCTCATAGTATATAGCTAGTTAATTTTTGCTGTTTATTTTTAGTATTGACTTAGATTTACGGTTGCGATGTCATTGAATCATTGTAAATTGTAGACAAAACTTTATGGTCCAGTATGAGCCAAGGCGTTATCGCCTTAACTGCGTCATTAATAGTCATGTTATTATTACTATTATTATTATCATAATTAGAGTAGGAATCTTACTAGCTTTGGTATATCCAAAAACTTCAAAATAATGACTCTGAGTATTTTGTAGAAGTAAAGTTTTTACACACCCTTTTTCTAAGAGTAACGGAGCGTAAAGTTGAAAATGGAGGAAGGTCAAGTCGGTTTGAATAAACTCACAGAAAATGTGCACGTGTTGATTACAGATACGCGTGGAAAGATGCAACTGACGGGTGACAAAATTAATGTTTTTGGATTTAGAAGGTGATTTATTGTACTTATACTGGCGAGTGTATGAATACTTATTTTTAACATCAGTAAAATATTTTTAAGTGGGGTAAGGGGTATATGAGTAAAACGGATAAATGTGGTTTAGTTACCTGGAAGGAGTTGAGTAATATTTCAAATTTTCCTGTAAACACGCCATTTACCTTCTATTTATTTATTTAAAAAATCCTTTTCTTTCTAGCTTTGCTTGATGGTTACTCTGCGATCGGAGTAACGTTCTGGAACACATCCCTGGGGTTGGGTAGATTTACTCAGTCACATGACCAGGATTGATCCACCACCAGGTTAGTTCTAAAAGAAGCCTGCAAGAAGTTGAGGGTCTCGTAACTTATTGGATGCCTGTAAACTCTACTCGAGTTACTTTCTGAACGCCTCAAACTCAAATTTTGCCCTACTCATACTGTCTAATGACGTTTCGTCTCACGTCTCAAACTTTACAACCTATCATAAGGAAGATGTGTACTTTTATGACAGACGGTAAATGTTAATTCAAAATCATTATTAAATGTATTATCTTCGTCAAACCATAAGCAAATAAAGGCGAAACGATGTTTAGAGCAGACCAAACCTACAAACCAAATCATGATGCTCAGTGAACAACAGAAAATAATCCAGCCAGTTATATTTAATAACGATGTTAGCCTGGATAATGCACATTTTCAGCTTGAGGCTTTCAGACAGTAGCCCGGGCAAAGTTTTCAAGTGTCCAATAAGACACGAGAGCCGCTTCTCGATCAAGTCCTGAATACACTTCTCTCGAGCACAGTAGTAGGCTGCTGTTACCAGACAAAACTAGCCAAATGAGCAACAAAATTGTAAACAGTAAATATAATCAGAACCACAACAAGGTGAAACATAATGCACTGTATCCAAAATACCGAAGAAAAAAGCACGGAACTAATTATATTTAAATAAAACCATACGTGGAAAATAAGCTGCGTTCGTATAAAATTTAAGAAGTTTATACAATTTCAGCTTATATGTCGTTCGGGATAAAGTGAGCTCTAAAATTTTAACATTTGAAAAATATATCTAACCGTTACTGCATGTAATTCTACATTAACTGTATAGGTGATTCGGGATAAAGTGAGCACTCAAAAAAGCCCTGATTAATTTCTATTTTCTGCCAGTTTATATCTTTCCGCGATATGTAAATGTAAACATTGCCACGTGCTTTAATTTACATAGGCTTGTACAACGTTTACATCTACATTACACTGGGCTGAAAATGTTATCAACAATATCTACTCATTAAATACACGGGTATTGAATAAAATGTATAACCAATAGTAATCTTAGTTATAAATACCTGCGAGTTAACGTCTTTTAATACTGGTTTCTGTGCATAGACTCTAATTTATACGACCCGCACTATTGCCGTTACGTATCTCGTAAATATGTACACATGAAAATCGAATTTATAACTCAAAACCGCCACAAAAAAACACGCCATAATGACACACGCAATTTAAGAATTCAAACCTGTTCAGTTATACTGCCATGAACAACGACGCACTCAACAAAAACAACGTATTTTCTTAGTGTATGAAACAAAAAAAAATTGCTGTTTCTAAATCAAGATACTCACGTTGGCGATCGTAACACATAACAACTTACATATTACCAATGAGGAAACAGTCACTTCTAATACTTGTGAATGTGTTTTATCAGAAACCCATATTTATTGCACATTGACAAACACAACAACGCTCTCCTCTTATACCGTCCGGTACCGTCATTGAACGCTTCCAAGCTAAGTGGCGAAAACCTAACTCTGATGCCATCTGTCGGTGAAATAATTAACTACGTAGTGCGCGTAGCGCTAGACGCCTTTCGCAAACGACTGTTGAATTTGAACGGCCCGGATTAAATCACTTTCTACTGGCGCTGTTTAAGTAAACTTATACAGGCAGTAAGTATGTCAATATTATCATAAATAAATATTTTAAAGTATATTAAATACGGAGAGGTCGATTCCATTTGATGTTCTTTCAGTAATGTTGTATTTAAATATAAAATACACAGAACTACGTGCGATAATTCGCTGCCAACTGTATAAGCAGTAATGTAACTGTTGTCAATGTTGAATTATATGCAGCAACGCCTAGTGATTTTTTTCAAAGGTTAAATCTTTAGTGCTCACTTTATTCCGAATGACCTATAGATACCTTACTGCTTGTTTGGTTGGCAGCGAAATCACGAAATATAGTTCCGTCTATTTCTCTATTTAAATAAAACAAAACCGAAACAACATTAACCGAAATCTACATACTTGTATTTTATATAATTAACACACTTTTTCTATCAGACTATATAGGTTGCTACCGACTGCACAATTATCTTACACGCGCAAACATAAAGTGCCATGTCCAGAGAGGTTAGCCATTTCCAGTTGTTTGCCGTTACGCGCGGAAAGATACGAATTGCCTGAAAATAGAACTTGAACAGGTGTTTTATTTCCCGCTATCTTACGGCCCTAGATAGTTTCAAGCGTTCAGATATAACCTGGTGATCGACAGAACCTGGTAACGTGAATGAGGAAGCATACCTAACCCTAGAAGGTTACTTCATGTACATACCTTTTAACTATTATTAGAGCGATGTGATTAGCGCGAGAAGATTTTGCACAGGTTTGCTTCAGTGCCTTACTTGCGCATCGGTAGCTGCGCTTCGTGGTTATTGGCAACGTGTCTTTGCTCAGACACGTCTCTCAGTTGACTGCACCAATCAGAATAAGCTTACTGTCACCTCAAACGTAGGGATCTGAAAAAATTGCGTTTTCTTTTAGGCACAAGCTAGGACCTACACAACTGTAAATGAAGCTAGCGGCTCTTGAATTATTTGACACCTTTTGGAAGGTTCTGAACCAATGATACAGAAGAAATTAAAAGCAAGCCCAGTCACGTGGTATAACTATGTCAGCAGCAAGCATCTGTTTTACGCTTGAGTACACGTATAATTAGAGATAAGAAATTTCGCGAAAAGATTTTCGCAGCACTTTGTTTCAGTGCCTTACGTGCATACCTGCATCTCGGCTTTGTGGTCAGTGATTGGATGCCGTACACCCAGCGTCTTGGGGTTAAACCCACAAATCATAGACGTGATGTATCGCAGTTATCCGTGTACTGGCACAGCTAAATTAATAACGACTCTGCGCAAAAACACTCTGCCAATAATCATGAAGTTGAGCTGCAGGTGTGCACGTAAAGCACTAAAACAAAGTGGGGCAAAAATTGTTTCACCAAAATTCCTGTCCCTATATATAGACTAACCTTGGAGGCCAGCATACATGCAGGTCAGTGAAGCCCATCTCTACCCATACTCTAGAACTCCACGTCAACTGAGAATTAAAACATCGAACAATTATCCATGAAACAGAACTGCAGGCGTGAACATAAGTTATTGAATCCAAACGGTGCAAAAATATTTTCGGCACAAAATCATGGCTCTAACTATAATGTCAATTCCCACACTTCTCTTAAGAAAAAATCATAGGGTATTTACGACAATGCTCTCTTGTTTAGACTTTTTTTAGTGATATTATTTGTCTACGCCTGAACGACAGCATATATAAAAATCAGTTTGGCAGTTTTGTTTAAAATCATCTTCTCCATGTTCGCTGATTTTTTAAAGGCAGTTTTAGCAATTTTTGTGATTAACGAAATGCTGGTTAATTGCCTGTTTTGTGGAAACCGTATAATAGATTTTGGATATCTGCTCTCCGTAAGAAACTTTATAACAGAAACATTAGAAAGAAGAGAGTAGTGCTCCAAGGAAAAGCGTTAGTCAACGGCAACATACGCCACATTTCTTAAGGCCCATTAACGTGATCAAATTTTCTTCAATTTTCTATCAAATTTATTGAATTCATTCTATTGAATGTCGTGTGACGCCATGTTGACGTCATAACCGCGGCCGTTTTGTTTAGTTAATGTCGTGAATTTCGTCAAAGCTTTTCGTTTCTAACATGTTTCAAATTTTCTTGAATAAAATATTTTAGAATGGAGTAGAGGTTTTCCTGAAGCTATTAATTCAAATAACATATTAGTTGAGTTCTGTATGCAAATTTAACTACGTTAAAAATAAAACCGAGCATTATTTCTTTTAAATAATATATACAAAAACAATAAGACATTTTGTAATAGCTAAACCAAATATGTATCGTGCTAAGTTAGTAAATCATTGTAAAATAGGTACATTATTTATTTTGTGCATAACTGTTTACAAATCGTGTGATAACTTTTCAAGTGGTTTCTCCAATCTTAATTGAATAAAATTTTTTGAACCGACATGCTATTCAAAAAATCGAACTCAAGAAATTGAATTCAGTAAATATTTGATCCTGTGAAAGGACCTTTACATGTGGAAACTGGGAGTGACCCTTACAGGACTCGAACATAAATCGCCGACTGGGAGACGAAGATTACATGCAAATATGGGGCAGAAAATTACCCTCGAAATAATTGTTAAAGTGCTTAGCTTATGGCGATTCAACTATAGAAGATCTGGTTACGTTGATGCCGACTTCAGCCCTGAGGCAAGTTAGGACCTCAGGCGCGACAAGGCGGTTCGCAATTATTGCCTTCCACAGTATGGTGATGAGGGGACAACAAAACACCCTGTCCTGAACTCAGAGAACTAACTGTAAAGAATTTCCCCTCCCCAACCCCTTTTCCCAGCCGGGATCTAACCCGGGGTCCTTGGCGCACCGACCAGGAACTATATATAACGTCTTGATCAAGCAGACTACTTTCCATTACAAGAAATAAACATTTTATATACGGAAATGTGGTGCTGGAACCATTTCGTCAATAAAATTCAAGGTATTTATTTTCAAAACGCATAGGATATATTCTTGGTAAACTGCTTGACATTAATAATAATGGAAACTTTAATCAGTCATGCAGAATCATTTCAAGAGAATTTTTTAAAGTTAACCTATAACTCTCTTGCAATAATTCTCCGAGGCAAATTAATGAAATATGCCATTATTTACGTCAAGCACTTTATCAAGAATATATCCTATGCTTTGTCGAAGAGAAAATTTTGATAATAAAATTGGAATAAATGTAATGGCTCAGAAACTGAAAATACTTTACAATAAATTTGTCTAACACTCCCCCTTAAACGTGACGCCTACTACAAGCACACAATACGTTGCAGTGTGTTTGTAAATACGAAACTATTCTACATGTGCTCATTGTATCAAAGGACGAAAAGAAATACGCTTAAAACAATGGCGGGAAGGTAGTTTCAAAGCATAACGTCACGAGATAAACATGAAATCAGTATTATAGAAGAAAGTAGCATCTTACACAATTCATTCGACTGCTTCACGTTTGAAACTCTCGAGGTAAAAGGGATTTCCTGCATTACATGTAACCTATCAGTATATTACGTTGTATAAACTGACGTCAGCGGCGTCGAGCATCAGATATTGCATCGCCACAACGAGCCAAGCATTGAACTATACAAGTCCGTTCATTTTAAGCTGAGCACTCCCCAACACTTTTAATATTCAAAAACTGTATTTTATGTGGGTCAAGTATGTTAAGTCTTGAGATTGGTGAAACGTTTTCACTGGTTTTTTGTCCCAGGGAAGTTTTCAGATCAAAAATATTAAAGATGATTGCAAAATGACCGAAAGAAAAATTTAAGCAGTGCTCAGTTTATTGTGAACAGTCTATAACATGCAATTTGTGCTATTGGACCATAACATTGGAAAGTCTGTAGTGAAGTTCAGTGCACGTTTATATATGATATTCTAGTACATTTTTAAGTACGGCCGTTTTAGCTATGTTTTAATGAGTATGGAGACTTAATGACATTCCGTCCTTATCCGAAGTGTGTTTTCGTTTCGTACATTTACACTGTGGGCGCATGTTAAAAAAAAAAATCGAATTTACAAACAGACTGCAACGCATTTGAAGCGCGTGGCAGGCGGCGACCTTAAGACTTAAAAAGTAGAACTAAAAAAATGTCCATCACGTTGGTTTAAATCCAAGCGCATACAATGCAATATACTTTTGTTCTATTGTGTACGCTATCAATGGAGCGGGGAAAAAAGCTGAAGTTCTACTTATGATGTCTTAATTCTGAAATTTCGAATAGGTTAAACACCGGGTTCTGTGTGCGAAGTACAGTGCGAAGCTGCAGCAACAACAGGCCATGCGCGTACGTGTAGGTACGTGTACACTTGCGCAACTGCGTGCAATATGCGGCTAATCAGTCACGTATTATTGTAGACGAGACTAGTAGTAGGTAGGCGGTTCTGTCGTCGCAACCTCTACGCGACTTTGAACACAAGCTTGCACGTTACGCTGTAACCTGACGTCATATATCTTGTGACCGTGTTTCCCGCTCTGTCGCATCCCATCTACTTTTATCTTCATCGCGCGCTTTCTCCTGTCCCAGTAACTCAACGGCGAAAGAAGGAACAATTTCACCCGGACGCAATGCGATTCAAAACCACACAAACATTAATTACATGTACATTTTTTAATACTATCTACCTGCCTAGTTTAAGGCCATTATCCACCATTTATACTGCTTTTACGGTTATTATTTTTAAAATCCTAAACGAGTGCAGTTATTAAAAAACTGCTCTTCAGTTTTGTTTCGTAAAAAAAAAAAACAGTACACTATGTTAACTTATTTTTTCAAGACAAAATGCATAATAGTTTTAGCTAATTATGCAATTAAGGAAATTCTCATTAATGAACCAATTTACCAAATATATACAATTTTATGTATAGTAAATACTATACCATATAGTAAAACCAATTTTTAACAAAACTGTGCAACCGTTATTCGATATTTGCTCTCGTTTATGAATAAAAAATAATTATTACGAAAGAGGTCGAAATGATGGATCAAAAATAAAAAATGTTTATTTGAAGATTTAAATTAATATACATTTTCTTTAAAATTTCTGCCCTAAATTTTATTTCATGCATAAAACAAATTTAGTGCAAACATGTTAAAGAACACATTCATTAAATAGGTTCTTCAAACAAACATTTTTTTATTTATACTCTAAAACAAATATTACAGCTTTAAAGCAAATAATTTGTACAACAGCTGTATAGTGGAATCTTAAATCCACACAGTAAAAACGCGACCGCGGAAACATTGTGCGCACATTACTTTGGGCGTAGAAGCTATATCACTGCCGGCCGGCATCGCTTGTAGCGTCTCGTCGATTTTCGCCTCACACATACAAGCACAGCCTTCACCAGGCGGCCGCCTCAAACGCTGTAAAACCTGCTTATTTGCGATAAAAGTAGATACAAATTACATTGCTCAACTTAACTACGCGAGCAAATTTGCTATAGAATGTTCGCTATTTATTGAGTATATCTGCAGCTCTATAGTTACTTGTTTTTCCTTTAAGCCTATTCAAATTTTTTGGCCACTTTTCAAATACTAAAATAGCACGTTTGGTTATAGACTGTATATACTCGTGCAGAGACGTTTCTCATTTGACTGTGTCTATCAGGGGAGCGCGTCGTTTGCACTAAAGTTGTTTGCTCTAAAAGATACTTTTCCATATATTACACCCAAAAAGGCGTTTGCCCTAAAGGCATTTGTCCTAAAATCGATTGGCCTAAAGTCGTTTGCTCTAAAGGCCTTTAAGACAATCGACGTGTACTACCTATCAAAAGAAAGTTAACTGCGACAACACGCGCCTGTGATTTGCTGACAGCACCCCAAGACACTAGAAGTTAAAACATTCAATCTCTGACAGTGGTGTAGCCAGTATTTGTGTAAGAGGAGGGTTTGAACCAGAGAATAATATAACAAACACCGGCCACCTCTTTAAAGCGGCGGGTCCTGCGGGGTCTTCCCACGGGAAAATTTGAATTTGAAGGTGCAAAATTGTGCTATTTTAGCAGTTTTTCGTAACGAAACATTGGGTATTAGACTGATAAAAATGTTTATAATCTTTTAACATGGCTTTTTTTAATTTTTGTGACTAATTTTTTTTGGGGGGGAAGGGTGTTTAGAACCCCCAAACACTCCCCCCTTTGACTTTGCCACTGATTACTGACCACGAAGCAGATGAGCTCGTAAGACACTGAAATAAAGCCTGAAAACAAGTCTGCATTCAAAGTTAACGTATGAGGCCCGAATAAACAGAAGATATTTCAAGGTGATGTTCAGAAGTGCTAAGTTTATCGTGAACAACCTATATCGCTAGTGGACCAACGAATCTGAATAAGTACGCACTTTGAGTTTGTTAAAGAAAGAATGGGCAAGTGCCCCACACTGAACAGTAATTGAAATGAAGAAAATGTTCTAAATGCCAAGTCTGATACTTTAAAGAACACGTTTTTGTGACACGTTGAATGACGCTGCAACTGCTATATACTTAAGCCCGCCTTCCCAGACAATCATACAATGATTCATAAATGGCTTACTTACTGTGTCATATGAACAAAAAAGTCATTAAAAAAAAATTAAACCACGAATCTAACTGATTTCATTTTCAAATTCGTGTGGTGTCCAAACACGGTGTTTGTAGCCAAATATGTCATTTATCTAATCCTACGTCCCCTAATGTCCCCCTGTAATAGCTCTACATTTTTTCCGAGAAAAAAAAAACGCGTATACGCAGCAGCGTATTTTTTTCATACGCCTGGTGACAAATCACACGACATGCATTCGACTGTATTCAAATTAATGGTAAAACTATACTTTAGTGAATTTGTTAGACGAAAGAGCATTCAACGAGATTTAATAAACCCCGTCTTTATTTAACTAGGAGGACAGAGCCAAAACAAAGAGTAACATGTTTACTGCGGTAAAACTGAAAACTATCATGTTCATGCCATTAGTTCTGGAGGAATAACTTCTGTAAACTCAAATGAATTATTTTTAAAAATAAAATGGGTTTGAGTTAATTAGTAAAATACTGGCTACGTTAAAATACAGACAAAGGCGCTATGTTAAATTAAAGTTATTTTTGATGAAATGCTTGTATTAGTCTGTTTCGTAGAAACGTCCGGAGTGGGATATTAACTGATTACTTTGGACTGTTTCAAATGCCGTAACAGAACTAGCATATAATTACATGTGTTGTCATAAATTATATCAGTGCATATTTTATGGTCTAACGAAGTTAAATTTTTCAGAAATGAAAACGAAACAATAACTGTGATGGAAAATACATGAATGCAAAATAGTTATACTTAAATAACGTCCTACGCGTTATGTTTGGACACAACAAAGAACACATCACAGTCTGTTTCGAACTATGGTGTAAAATACTGTCAATAAGTAGCTTGACGAAGGAAGAAGGAATGAAAAAAAAAAAAAAAAAAAGGAGGCTACAACCTCTCACCCTTTTCACGGGTGCCAAAAAACCGCACTGTATCAAACTTGACGTTTGTTGGGCAAATTTCGGCAATCGAATAAATCCAACAAACTTTTGGGATTAATTAAATTATGCAACTGATATGAACTTCACAAAAATATATTTTTGACTACCTAAAGAAGACAGAACTTAACAACATTACTATTTCAGTTGAAATATTTGTACGGTAAAAGTGACACTACGGATACATATCCTCGTTGTTCATGTAAAGTTTTGTTTCATCATAAAATTGGCACCGTCATGTGTGACAATCTTTTGCTGCGTCATTAGAAACTGGTCGCTGCTAATAAATGACATTCAAAACGAGGAATCTTGGGTAAAATTTTTGAAATGGAGATACGGTAATAACCTTGTCCAGCTATAAGTTGGGCGACCAAACACAAAGATTTGAGCCTCTTATGCTGATGTAGGTCCGTTATTCGGAATAAAGTGAGCACTAAAGGATAATTTAACCTTTGAAAAAAATCACTAGCCGTTGTTTTATATATGTTTATCTTTCTCCGTGTATATTCTTATTTAAATGCAACAACACTGAAATAAAATCAAGTTAAGTAGACATAGTTGTGTTCTATATAGCTAACAACATTTTTAATCGGCCTATATAGGTTGCTGCCGACTCCAAATGTTATCGTAGTCGCGCAAACATCATGTGACGTGTTCAGAGAGGGTATACGGTTCTAGTCTTCAGTCGTTACGCGCGGAAAGATACGAATTGGCAGAAAATGGACATTTCGCAGGGCTATTTGAATGCTCACTTTATCCGGAACCGCCTATACGAAGTTTTAATTGTCCAAGACACCCTAACAACGGCAACCAAGTTTGTTTATCAATGCATTACTATTACTATTATTATTAACTAAGCACTTTTGCTGCATTGATTACAGTTTCATTAAATCAGTTTTATATATGTAGGTTGGTGTTACCTTTGATTAATTTTATTCGACACATAACACACATTCGATATTATTTTGCCATTATTTGGCTAGTTCAAGCAACCCTTTTCCTCGGCGTGGAATAGGAAAAATAACAGTTAGGCTACGGAAGCTTGTAATATAGTTAGGTTGTTCTGTCAAGTGTACCTATGTATGTACGTGACCGGAGCAGGATGGCGTAATTTTAACAGAGTGCGCATGCTAGGAGAGTCGAGGTAGGAGGTTCGCGCAGTCTCCTTGACACGGATAATGTTCGGGGACATTTCTTCCTCCCTCCCACCCCTATCGCGCTTCTCGCCGTTGTCTTCTCCGAACTTCCACGGTCCGTCGATCACCTCGGCGCGGTCAAGTAGGAGATCGCGAGCGACTTGTTGCGACACCTGCCGCGATACACCCAGGAGCCGTGCCTGTCGTGCTCTACCAGGGAGGGGGAGGGGGGCGTGGGAGCAGCAGGTGAAAGCGAGTCGTGTACGTATTGCAGGGTCACAGAGATGAGGCCTGCTGCCGCGGTGTGGGGTGCCGAGCTGCCCGCGGGGCGCCCGCTCTTGCGTAACTGCTGCCATCTATCGGCGTGTTGCGCAACCTGGACCGCCCCAGATGTGACGTAGCAGACCTCGAGTAGTGTCTTCCGCGTACACATTCATAAAACATACTGCATATTTGCGCGGCCCATATCAGATTCATTCGTCCTCGAGGGGAAGACAGAAAGAAGCCAGTTGTGCTCTCTTAGAGCCCGCGCGTTTCCACGCCTTGATCGTGCTCGTCTTATTTCAATAGCACGCAAGTATATCTGCAACAGTTTGATACGTGTGGACAGCCAACGGCTTGAACTACGTATGCCAGGATGTACTCTTATCCTCTACCTTACGGACACTGAACGCCGAAGCCTCCAAAATTACACTTTAAAAGGGCGTGATATATATTCAACGCTAAAAGCATTAATATATAACTGTATGTTTCTTGAAGCCAATTTTCGAAAATTAAACAATAGCAATCCTAAACAATAGTTTTAACCAACGTTTTAAACAAAATTGTTCCCAGTGTTACGAACTTCTGAGGCACAACCTCTGACGCCGGAACCTCGTGCATTTAATTGCGGCGCAAGAAATCACGCGTAACAAATTAGTAATTTTGGATAAATATTTACTCATGAAGTTAGCAAATACCATTATTTAGGACTGTCATTAAGTATTTTATCCATATTGGCTTCGAAAAAAGCGTAGAAATCAATTGACGTTTTCAGCGTTTATTTTATCTGCCTCCGCACTCAGGACAGTGTCAACTAAATTTTTTGGATTAACTTTCTGGTTACGTTAAAGTAGCTTATTTAAAGGTAGTTTTTTAGGTATACCTGCAGCAGTTTTGTAGTAACGTCCGAAGTAGAATGTTGATTAACTACTTTGGGCGATTTCAAATGCAATAACATAACAAGAATAAGATTGCGAGTAACTTTAGAAAGACTGTCGCGTCATATGTACTGTATTAACAAAGTTAATTTTTCATTAATGAACCTGAAACGTGAATTATCAAGAATTATAATGAAAAATGCATATGTCCAAGATGGCGACAAAAATCTAACGTAACGTATATAGATAATACTTTTTTTTCTGTCAACATTATGTTGTTAAAAATTGATTTAACAAAATTGTATGCATTTACAAAAATTAACAACTGAGAACATTAAAAGAACGTACCCAATTGTGTTATCATTAGCTGCAAACGACAAAGCGATAAAGACAGATCGTACAAGTTTAGGAGGTTGTATTTTTATTCGTTTATACCTTTTTAAGTTAGAGCTTCCTAAATTTCTGGCAACGGACGGATGGAATTTTTGGACGCATCTGGTTGGCTGTTGATCGAGTGACTGACGAATGGAGGGTGACAGACACGCTCGCCTTTTTTTAGTAGGGAAAGATGGGACTCGGGGAAAAAACATTTGCTCCACATTCTTTGCATTTTTCAAGGTCAATTGTGCTATTATTATTGCTTTTATTTTAAATTATTATTTAATTTTTAAAATAGAAGATTTAGTGCATTAAAATTAGACCGTTACCTTTAATTAATTCGATCTCTTCTCTCTGTTCACTTCACATGAACTTTATAAAACGTCCTAACTCAGCCCTGAATATGTGCATCTCGAATGTCCTCACCGAAATCAGTTTGTAAGCCACGGATATATAGGCCTAAAGTCTGTCTCACGTTAAGAATTCCAGTTTTTGACCGACCTAAAGGCTGCCATATGTACAAATGTATACAGAAAAAGTACTTTTCATTTTGATTTACTGCACAGCACAGTCTGAGAACCAGCTGTACAGTGGCGTATAGGATGATTTTTGGAGGGGGGGGGGGCTGATGAGTATTAGTATTGTTACTAGTAGTACACCGTACACAGAGCAAACTGAAAGGACAGTAAAACGGAAATAAGGATAGAAAATATTTATGGGAACTTGCCCACATATGCAAACGTTTAAACAGGTTAACACAATTGGCATATATGTAAATTGCATCACAGAGTCATTTACACATGTTACATTTTAACTCTGTAAATTTTGCATTGGTGTCATTTGGGGGGGGGGGGAGGTGGGGAGAGAACCCCCTTAGAAACATACAAACATTCCTGCAACTGAGTGTGTCTGTGCGGAATTCACTTGCAGCAGAGAAAACACTGCTTATTCCGTGGCAACAGCTGTAAACAAGCTTGCGAAGACAAATGCCAAAGTATAATGTTACGTGAGACAGGACTATGGGTGTGAACTTGATGTGCAGGTGTTACTACACCCGACCACCTCGAGTGACGTGTGTATTGACTGCTCGTCAGGCGATATACCTCTTGAGCCTTACGCCTTGAATTCATGAAAATAATCCATAGTTTATAGTAGTGTCAGTACGACCGTACTTTCCTTTGCCTTTGTAATCATTATTGGTTCCACTGAAAAACAATACTTGCTTCTGCGTTAGTGAATTTAAAGAATGCCTAACTTAGTGTGACATCCCTCAGTTACTAATATATATATATATATATATATATATATATATATATATATATATATATATATATATATATATATAGCAATCGAGTTTGGAACAGTCGCAGAGCGTCATCCATCTTTACAGTTCTAAATATCTGTAACAAAATACCGAACTCATTCCAGGCAATCTTGAGCTTCCCCCATTCCTTGTTCCCCTCTTTTCCCGTAAACAAAACAATGGCGCCGTTTAATTATTGACGTTAGGCTACCACAGGTTTATTCTCTGTTTCATGCAAATTTCATTAAATTCTGACACTTATTTAGGCACTTACTGGCCCCTTACCCAGGTCGCCAAATGACGCGCAAACTTCGGCCGTTAACGATATTATATGAAAACTGCTAAACGGCTTTACAATTAACTTAAACAATACTTCATAAAATGAGAGTCGCCATTGAATGTCTCATACAGACGCGTTGTCAGCGAGGAGACTGCACGTCAGCTCAGTGACTTGCGTCTGGACCACGGTCGTAGAAGAACAGGTCTGGACACTCGCCTATCTAACAATGTATTTTGCTTGACCCCCTTGTTGTTTGGCTGTAGTTAGTCAAGTTACCGAGAATGTCGTACTTTTTGGCGCTGTGTTCAGGGCGGTCGGACTCTAACTCCGTCCACTTTTTTCCATTGTTAAATTTATAAAGTAAATAAAGATTGCTGGAGCCTTTTCTTAAATTTGTGAGCGAACAAAGAATTTCATAATTGATAAAAAATACGTTTTGATAAATTGTTTATCTTAGCGGAAAGGAAGTGGGCGGAGTTTAGTCCGACTGCCCTAACATCAGTTGCCAATAAAAGACAATATTCTCGGTAACTTGGTGAACTACAGCCAAACAACAAGGGGGTCAAATATCCAAGCGAGTGTCCAGACCTGTTCTACGGCCGTGCTCTGGAGGCTAGGTTGAAGCGTGCTGCGCATGTTGCGTCGTCTATAACCACTTCAGCACTCGAACGTTCAAAATAATCCACCAATGCAGCCACCTTAACATTTAAATAATGTAAGTCACAATGCAAGACAAAATGTGCGGTACATACTGTTGAAAGAACATTTCATTCAACATTCATTTAACAACTGAAAAAGTCGACTGCCATAGTATCAACATGTAGGCTACAACTCATAAAAACGTGATGCCCACAGAATTTGCAACACTTACCGAGGTGCACGGCCGTAGAAGAACAGGTCTGGACACTCGCATGGAAACTTGACCTCCTTGTTGTTTGGTTACAATTCACCAAGTTACCGAGAATATTGTGTTTTATTGGCGCTGCTGTTAGGGCGGTCGGACTCAAACTCCACCCACTTCCTTCCCACTAAGATTAACAATTTATCAAAACGTATTTTTTTATCAATTTATGAAATACTCCCCTTGCTCACAAATTTAAGAAAAGACTCCGGAAATCTTTATTTACTTTATAAATTTACCAATGGAAAAAAATTGGGCGGTATTTGAGTCCAACCGCCCGAATTACAGCGCCTAAAAATACGACATTCTCGGTAACTTGACGAACTACAGCCAAACAACAAGGGGGTCAAGCAAAATACATTGTTAGATAGGCGAGTGTCCAGACCTGTACTTCTACGACCGTGACTGAGGTGAGGTAAAATGGTTTTACAGTCCTTTAACAACGATGTTGAAGTGAGATGAAGGGACAACACAACATCCATGTCCGAGTCGGATTTCGAACGCGGGACCTCTCGCAACGTAAACCGGCGCCCAACCGACTGCGCTACGGAGGCCAGCAACATTTACTGACGTTCATGTGAAACAGAGTATATTAGCATACCTATTAAACATAAGTAGAGGAGGAACAAAAGCGCAAAATATGTACCACAGTTTGTTATGACTAAAAAAAAAGTCATTGTTGTAGCTAATCAACTGTCTGGGTAAACATTCTGTAGCTGGATTATATTCAAAATTACAGAACAAGCTAAAATAGTTTAAAGAAAGTCGTAAGAAATCAAATGTTTTTGAAAAGATGAAGAGTGTCAATGAACGTATACTAGTCTGATGACTCAACCACAACCATTAGCAAAAGGGAAAAGAATTTTCCCCCACTTTGTTTCACTGCCTTACGTAAACTTCTGCAGTTCTGCTTCATAGTTATTGGCAGCGTGTCTATGTGAAAAGTCGTATCTCATTTGACTGAGACAATTACAATAACGTCCATGAAACACCACACATCTGTGATTTGCCGGTAAAATCCCATGTCTCGGGAGAGTTAAAATACCAAATCACTGAACGCGAAGTAGAACTGCATATGTACACGTAAAGCACCGAAACTAAGGGGGGGGGGGGGTAAAATTCTTTTCGCGAAAAACAGGGACCCCCAGCAGCAGGTTGGTTACTAGAGGTTATTGGCTGGGCCAATGAAATACATGCGACCAAACAAACATGTGTATGTTCGTATGTGTCCAGGCGAATATTACTGACTTACTAAAAACATGTGAATGATAAATTGGGCACTTTTAAGGTGGCCGTCCGGGTGAACGTATTTTAAGTGATCTAGTCAAGAAGTGCGGAGAGCTAAGGGTGACACAGCATTTGCTTCACACCTCAGCCTAGCCTATAGGCGCAAGTCAGTGATGTGGCATGCAGTCTTCTTGATGATAACTCGTCTATATGAGGCGTTAAATAGCGGGCCTATAATTTTATGACGTCATGTGTTAGACCCGCTTTTTTTTCTTTAATTCTGAACCAAAATTATCATGCCTAAAAAGGCCCGCGAAAGAGCACATTCCCACCATTTTCAGCCGCAACAAAATAAGTTTTTAAGATTAGTGCAGGAGTTGAAAAGGGCATGCTATTCCTAGGCAAACATCACACACGTACGTTGAGTAGTTTTGTAATAAACTTGAATCGGCCGAAGCTGTGCATACCACTCTGAGACTTGGTCAGACGACATTGAGTAACTCGCTATTCCAACACTTCCCTTCATGAATATAGTTCTCGACGGGAAGGCTGACGTCAGTTAAGTGACTTCAGCTAGAGGCAATGAAGCATGCCGTTAGCAAGCTGGAGTCGGGCTTCTGGACACGCGCTCGTAATCCCCGACTGCACTCGTGTTGCGATTTCATAACATGCGAACGGTAAGACAATTTGATTATTACACAGATTGTAGCCAATATATCTAGCTATGACCCTACCTTAATATTTTTAAGATTCTCTCTCGGTAAATAGGCCTACATTCACAATTTATACGAATTCGTCGATTTTACCAACTTAGTCTATTTTTTTAATTTGTTAAGTACGCCGCCTACAACACGCTTCAAATGTGTTGTATTGTGCGGAAAATACGTTTATTTTAACGAAACTATTCCACACGTGACCTGTGCCAATGTACGAAAGGAAAACCCACTTCGAACATTATTAAGACATCGTGCTCAATTAAAAAAAAATTTTTCTAAGTCCTCCAAAATAGCTCAAAACGGCCTTTCTCAGACTGCCGTACTCTAAATTTACTAACCAGATGTAAGTGAAACCATAAAGAAACGTTCACAGAACTTTGCTACGACAGAGTTTCCACTAACAAAATTATATAGTCACCGCTTAAAGCCCCAAGGTAAAAATGGATCGGCGGAAATCTTGGTCGTTGTGGCGATGTGGTATTTAATGCGCGCTTCAAGTTCGCCCTTATAGCTCCGTCGCTTCTGAACCTCTAACGCGCTAAACCACTCAAGGTTGACTGCGCCCTTAACTTACAATAGAAAGGTATAAAACATGCCTGCATTTTGTAAATTTTCTGTAAAAACATTCATGTTCACATATATATTTATCATATTTTGAGAAAGCAGAACACATACGAATGCTTATTTGAATATTTCCCTGAGTGAAATGACACCTTTTAAAATTTAAGACCAACGTATATTATATTTATGTGTAGTATTATATATATTGAAAGAGCCTTAAAAAGTATTATTTTGAAATTGAATAGCCTATGAATAATCATAACAAACTATGTAGTTTACAATGTGTTATAATCCAGGTTTTTTTTGTGTCATTTGGTCTCTATTCTACGTTGTCCTGAGTTTTTTCAGTAGTCGAGTTCTGGCTATCTTATCGCTCTTTTTTATTTTATCATTTGTGTTTCTTTGCGTTGTATCTGACATATTCCTTCCGTGATGTATTATTTATTTTAATTTCATTTAACGTGTTCTGACTACAACAAATGGGATGACTAGGGACCTAATAATTCGCGTTTACTTATAGGGCCCGCTATAATTCCAACAAGTGCAAGTTTGTGTCACTGTCACAATCAGCCCTTGGCTTATGTGGCACATCATGGAAGTCGCTGAGCCAATAATAAGAACGTAACTAAATGCGGCTCCATATCGCTGTCTAGGGAGCAGCTAATGAACAGCTGCTGTCTGCTTGAGTCCACAGATGATCTTGGAGGTTAAGAGAACCCGCGAATATTTCCTTTATCGAGGGATGACACATTGCAGCAGTGGCGTACGTATAGGCGGTTCACTCTCAAGTGAGCACCTCCCAACATTTACAATAATAAAAAAAATTGTATTTATTAGGGCTACAGAGGGAAAATTTTGAGAGTTGTTAAATTTTCACACTAGTTTTTAATGACACGGAAGTTTTCATATTTACAACAGTAATGACGGAGGTACACTGGCTCACAGAAAATTGTAACCACTGCTCAGTTTATCCTGAACGGCCTGTATAGGAATTCACTCAAAATTATTATTCCGTTCAGGAGTAAAATGTCTCGCATTGTTTACATAATTTCTTTAGCGTAAACAGACGTGATTTTTTTTAATCACGCAAGTGATTTATCCCTGAGTTCAGGTTAATTTTACTGCATGTTAGAAATATCAATGTTAGAAGTTTGGCACAGGGAAAATTTTTGCCGCTTGAGCGCTGGTATCGCCAGTGGATGCAAACGGACCAATCACAGAGCTTTCCTGAATTTTAAGTTACATTAAGTTAATAAGTTGAAAGCCAAAATTGTTCTACTTTAAAATTTAATGACTTCTCTCTTGCCAAGCCTAGCTAAATGTAATTTTACTACGGTTTCGTATTATATGTCAGTGATAGCAGCGAAACTAATGGGTAGAGAATATTTCACTGTGCCAAACTCTGCCTAAGGAAACGCATTTTCTTTCTAACCTGTAATGGGATTAACCTTAGTGCAATTTTGGATAAATTTGATAGCTACTTATGGCCAATAATTTTTAATTGATGATGATTTGTGGCACAATGAAAGAAATGATTTGTTTCTAAGAAGAAACCTGAGGTGTTAGTTTGACCATGTAAAGTTTGCCTTGCATTGTGCCATTGTATACGTAACTACGTAGAACAGTGACTTCCCCAAACTGAGCTGGCGACAATGCTCGCTCCGGGGAACAGTCGCGCTACGGGGAAATGTGATAATTTCACACGCGCCGGCAACAGCGTCCCGACGATGCGCACGTCTTCCTGGAACCATGACGGTCTCCCAGCTACGTCACACGATCACTTATCCTGCCTGGTGCTCTTCACGCACGTCAACACTGCTCGCCGCCATTAGTGAAGTGTGGACGTGTTCCAAGGCAAACGGTACCTAGACACACGCAAATATCGCGTTATTTTCAGACAACAGACTAGACTGCACGCTGTTATTAGTTCGCTTGACGTCTTACACAGCCTTACAATGTCGTTGATTGTAGCGAGGAGCACTTTGAACCAATAATTAGTCCTACGTTTAAGTGACGTAAATGACACAACACGAAAACTGATGTGTAAGGTCATGAACTTATTGCAAAAATAATTTTCCCCCTGTTTGTTTCAGTGCACATCTGCAGTTCTGCTTCATGGTTACAGGCATCGTGTATTTTTTAAGTGGCGTCTCTCGTTTGACTGGGCCAATCACAAAAAGGTTACTACATAGTACATGTCTGTGATTTGCGGGTAGGGCCCCAAGACACGTGATAGTTAAAACATCCAATCACTGACTACGAAGCAGAACTGCATCTGTGAACGTAAGGCATTGAAACAAACTGGGGCGAAATTCTTTACGTGAAAAGTTTATGACTAATCATAACTCTCCGTGTGTAATGGCTGGCCTACATTTATTCTGACAAATTTTGCTTGTTTTATTAGAATATTTCCATGTGTAATTTAAATAAATTGCATTGCTTACTATAAACATTTTTATTCCCACGATAAATGCAGATTTTTTTCTTTTATATGTGTTTAAACTGTGAATGGATTAACATTTCGCACAGTAGGCCTATTATTATATTGCGCTCCTAAAAATGTTCGGGCAGTCTGGATTTTTGAATCTCACTCTTTGTGGTACGTATCGTATTTGTACTTAATTATTCGTGGTGAAAAAGGTCTACCAGTTGCGACACTCCTCTCAGGTGATACGTATGTATCTTACTAATTTCTTTATTGGTGATGTTGTTCCGAGAGTTAATCAAAGTCAGCCAGTCCTATTTTTGACGGATTGCAAGTCGTCTTTGTCCTCTTCTGGTGTGAATATATCGTCCCAGTTTAAATCCCGCCCACACGGCTGGTCAATCTCGCGACACGCGACTCGGCCCTGGCGGTAACACCCCAGGTATCTCGCCGTTCATGAGACAACTTCAATCCTAATGCGTCGTGACACCCAAATCGACGCCCGGCAGTAACACCCCAGTCCGTCGTCAGTTGTGACTCTACAACCTCTGCCTCTACACCGTACGTCTGATACGCGTCGCGACGCTTGAGTCGACGCCCGGCGGTAACACCCCGGTCCGTCGTCAGTCGCCGCCCTCGCACGTCTCTCTTTCTCACTGTTGGAACTTCCTCTCGCGTTGCCTCTGTTTGGTGCCAAAACCCCCGCCACTTGTCCTACAGGCTTTGGTTCCCTTGGGCCAATCAGGAGCCAGCCATTCAAAATAGCACTGCCCCTCAAGGACAGTAAATTCTTGCCATTGCCGCATTTATTTCATTTTCATATTAATTTTCCTTCATTACACCTGACAATAACTATCCCTGAGTCTCCTTATGTAATCCTAATGTTCCTTATACAGAATGTGACAAAATTCCATGTCATTATTCTAGGGAAACAATCGTCACGTGTAGAGGGACAAAAAGTGTTATGTGAACATAGGTCCAAAAACGCACAGTTTCTGCGCTACAGTTGGCAGTACATGACGTATGGTTGATAGCGCGCGGGTAGGATCATGTTGTTGTGGGGCATCATTACAGCAGTACATAACATGTTACTATGCCACACACTACGCCACTAACACACATCCAGTAGGAACAACTGTGACACAGCAACATGATCCTGCCAGCGCGCTATCAACCATACGTCATGTATGCCAACTGTAGCGCAGAAACGGTGCGTTTTTGGACCTATATTCATATAACACTTTTTGTTCCTCTACACACGAGGACTGTTTCCCTAATCCCTAGAATATTGACAAGGAATTTTGCAACATCCTGTATACTACTTATCCGTATAAGTTAACATTTGTATCTTACGGCACTCCTCCCCTCTCCCCCAAGAGCTAAGGGATGTACGAGTGGGGTGGGAGTCGTGGTGGGAGTAAGGAGCCTGGCTGCCGGCGAGAAGCTGCACCTGCTCTCTCCACAAAGACGAAATATACACATTTTAGTTTTATTAACTTATAAACAGTAACATTGATTATTGCTTTTTCGGCCTAGTTCCATCGGCTTCGTAAAATGATGCCGAGGAGAATGAATGGTGGCATGACCGGTTTATTTTGATATCCAGAAGTTATCCTAAATAATGGCTATTGCTGCTTATACATTGTAAAGACAATCACTGTGCACGTCACACAGTTTCTCCTATGTAGATGCTTTCACGTTTGCATGAATCTGATAAACACAGTTCTGGTTTTGTAGTTCGTCTGTGGCTGGTTATTTTTTGTAATAATGCTTTTTAATGCAAATGTCAATTCGAAAACAATTTATCGGTTGTATTTGTTTCCCATCCATCTTTTGTTTTCTAAAAATACCTGAAAATTTGTCACGTGTATAGTTCTCGCAGGTTTTTCTATCGTATTTTGTGGATTAACGAGATATTTGGAAAGTTTCGTGTTTTTTTAAGAATACCTCCCTCGAGTCATCTTTATCGAGTGTCTGGGACGGGAATAAATAATTTTCATCTCTGCGAAGAGGAATATGACGAATCATACTGCAGTAATTAAGGGGGAGTGCTCCCTCTCAGATTGACTTATATTAAAGATCAGTGAATAGAGAGATTGTTTTACTTTTTTTCAATTTGACAAGGCATACTTTATTGTTTCATTCACATTTTGGAATACATGCGGCATTGTTTCTATTACTTCTGTAACCTCTGTAGTCGCTCTCGTAAATAAAGCTATTTGTCCTTGTCAGCTGTTTGCCATTCCAAAACAATGAATATATTATGGTTCCAACATTGTCAGAAAATCGATTAAGTTTGTATCTATACCCTGTCGTGACAAAAATGTAGATACACCGACTGTAACAGAAGTTATCGAGAATAAATTGATAAATCCAAAGTGGTATGGTTTAATACCCCTTAACTTAACGGTAATAAGAAAACAGAACCATTCCAGGGATTTACGAAACAAATAGCAAACTAACAATTACTATTTAGCATGTTCAGACTTGCTTTACAGCCATAAATACGGAATTATTTTGTGCTAATAAATTAATCTCATCAACTTGCTGCGAAAGTCTAAGTGCCGTTTTCCGAACAGAATTATCTTGGTACATTTACATGAGGAGTCTCGTACAAAGTTGTATCTTGCGCCGTGTAAATGCCTCAGACGAGTGTCTCATCGTTCTGGAATGCACTTCCCGCCCGACTGCGACGCCGAGAAGTTGATTCCTGCCAATTATTACCGCTCACGAATATCCCAGATATAGTTTATCGCAGTGTCAGTAACCTCGTGTTTCTGCTAAGTTACAAAAGTGGTTTATCATACACTGAAGCGCTTCCTTCTGATATGCTTGCAATCTTGGTTGACCGCACTCTAGCAGCGCGAACGACTCACCGAAGGGGAAATGCTTCAAATGCATCGTAATGTACAAGGAAATACATTTTTTTTAGCGAAAATATTCAACGTTTGCTCTTTGTGCCACAAAAAAAACTTTTCAAACAACGGAATATAATTGTTAGAGATGATTGTTAGAGATGGTATGGCATATCGCGAAAATATTTTGTGTCAACGTAACCTTGAAAACTATGTAGTTTCTGTCTCTCAACGTGTTTGATTGGGCGACACATGTCTTGACACAACGTAGTAATAACAGGCATCAAATATTGCAATAGTAGGATTTCCACGATAAACCAGCTCTAATCATTGTTAAGACACAATGTTGATTAAAAACTCTGTTTCGAAGCCCTCCAGCGTAGCTAAACAACGGCCATTTTGAGACTGCCGTACTTAAGAATGTACGCGAATCTCAGAAACGTGCACTGAACTTTTCTATAGACTTTCCACAAATATAATTAAGTGGTTACCGCTTAGAACCCCACAGTAAAGATATGTCGGCGGGAAGCTTGCACGCTAGTAGTAGACGGTTAGTTTCGTTGTTTTGTGCACAAGTACGACGTACAACCCGCCTCGCAACTAATTAGAGCCAGGGTTGCCGCAGCTAGTACTTTAGTACTTAATATGATGCTTTCTGTTATTGTCTAGTTCATTGAGTACTTTTTTAAATAAAAAATGTATCTGTTTATTTAATTCTCAATCGGCATTCTTTCCTCCTAACTATGAGTTACTAATAAATCAATTGCTACCTACTTCTTAAGTTGTTTATAATATTTTCTGTCTCAAATGAAGGAAGAAAACTTTTTTTCTAATTTTGGGTGAAGATTAACATTTTATGAAAATAATGATTTACTTCTTAATTCAAATTCTGGACTTACAGACAATTTTCTTTTCATAGTGCTTGCCGAAAATCTAATTCCTTTATGCGCTTATTTCACTACATGTGTCGAGGATAAAATAGGCATATGAGATAACATTTACCTAGTCTTCTGTGCACCAGGTACTGTATGTGTGAGATGGGTTAAGGGGGGAGGGGTGAATTACTAATAAAAAACTCATTCTAAATGATAAATATGGGAAAATGCGGGGAAAAGAAGGTGATGGCTAGGGGTGGGGGCTACATCTCCGCCCCCTCCCCCTCCCATGGTTGGCACGGCCCTGCTGTTCACTTTCATCCATCCAACTGGAAAACGTTTAGGCTGGGATTACGATGACTTCACGTTCATGTATCACTTACCATTTGATCACGTTCACGTGTACGTAATACGTAATCAATTGAAGTGCCATATTATGATCCTTCCCGTAAGCCTCAAGCAGGCAATGAAAAACTTAGTTGAATCAGTCGTCAAGTATGATATTAGAGGCGATTGAAATCAGTGGCAGCTCGTGGGTTGTTGCCAGGTGGGGCTGCAGATAGTCGGTTCTGTACACTCTTGATGAACGCGCCGTAGATCAACGACCATGAAATATTTGCCGGCTACTAGACCTGTTGTGACCACTCAGTAGTAAGAGGCACCTACACATCAGCGTGTCAGTGACTATAGAGTCAACCAGTGCACAACCCTGTACAGCTCTTGGCAACTGCAGCTCTACCTGGCAACAACCCACGAGCCGCAACTGCTTGAAATTAATAGTGTCTCTAACAGTCCACAAATGTATGTTGGCATTTGCAAATTTGTTATGAAGACATTATAATCCCTAAAATAATTCACATAAGTTCCAACGAAACTGTCATACCAAGTCATGTTTATGGCAATTGCAGGTTGTATGCAGGGGCGTCATTTGGGGCTACAGGGGGGGGGGGGCAAATGCCCCCCCCCTGGATTTCGAATTTTTATGTATAAATATATTTTTTGTATTTTTAAATGTAAATAATGCTAACTTCAGGACATAAAACTGAAATTTTATTATTAAAATATCTCATTTATACATGCTTAATTAATAAAAAAGATGCAACAAGGTCACTGTCGTCTGAAAACAAAATCTTGCCCCCCCCCCTGGAAAAACCTGAAATGACGCCCCTGGTTGTATGCTAAGTGCGATGCCGTTATTTTTTGGTATTAAGTACCTATATTCTTTTATTACGTTGCAGGTTTTACATGGTAGAGAAAATGGTAAATGATACAAATAAAGCAGGGAGGCTTACAAAACTCCCAACAGTTTAATCATGTAAAATCAGAGAGAATGCGACCACTAGATAGACCTAAGCTAGGCCGCCTAGCAGAAGTTGTATTTCGTAAAAATTTAACATTTTTATAGCTGCTTGAGTACAGCCACTAGTATTATTATTCCTGCATTATTTTAATCATTAGCGCGATTATAAATCAATTGGAATTTATTTTAGGTCACGTCGGGATAGGATACCTACAAATTGTTTCCCTTTTCCTACATTTTATTGCAACCTTTCCACCCTAATAAATAGGTCGTTTGAAAGTTGAGGGTAAATGCACACTGTAATTCGAATAAAATTCATGATTTTACCAGGTTAACGATTAGTCCTTATAGATTCTCAATGGTTATGTCACCTAGATACAAATTAACACAGTATCACAAAACCAGTTAATTATTGTATGGTCATTACTTTAACACCTAAATAGTGTGTGGAATTCTTCGCAAAAAAATACAAGCTGTCTAAACTATTACGCCTAACCTTTCTAATTACGTTTTCTTTCCAAGAAAATAACGTAAAAGTAGACGCAGAATACAGTCAAAGATAACATGACACAACAGAAGACATTAACTCATCCGAAATGTGATTGGCCCAGGCGATCACGTGGTATAACATGACATCGACAAGCTTTTCGTTACGTGAAAGTGAATATAAGTATAAAGTGGCGTGATCGTGATAGGTCTCGTTTAAGTGCGTTTGTCAAGGTGTTTCCTGCTTACGTGAAAGTTGGATTAAAGTGAACGTGAAGTCATCGTAATCCCGACCTACGTACTGTGTACTCAAAATCATGTATTCACTACTAATAAATATGTTTAAAGTCATTATCCATCATTTATACTGCTTTCACGTCCACGATAACAATTTTTATTCCTAAACGAGAGAAGATATCGAAAAATTGTTGCATAGTTTTGTTACAAATGTAGTCTATTTTTTAATACAAAAATTAAATATAACTAACTAATACAGTATTTAAATATTGGAAATTTCCTTAAATGCATAAATAGCTTAATCACTGGGTATTTCATCTTAAAAAAAAAAAAAAAATACTATATTTTATTACAAAACTGTGCAACAGTTTTTCGATATCTGGTCTCGTTTAGGATTTTAAATTTAATATGTTAAAAGCAGTAAAAATGATGGATCATGGGCTTGATTTGACCTCATTATTTGTAACGTTTTAGACAGTTCTCAAGGCTTGCTCGCCAGTCTGTGATCAATCTGTTAACCACAGTTCGTAAAAGTCTAGAAGTATATTTATGTAGAGATGAAATGTATAATTGAGGGGGGGGGGTGTAATTGTAGAGTACATAGGTAGACAAGAACGCAGTATGCTTGTGGCAAGACTGGAGAGCGCATCTCCCAGGCCGAGCGCGGAGCAGGAGCGGTGAAGGACGGCCACGTACTGGAGAAGAGAGGGGGTCTCGACCCGGAAGCAAGGCGAAACACAGGCTCCTCGCAAGGTCGCGGCCCGGATCTGCCGTTATGTCCCTCCCACTCGGCGCAGGCCACTCACGTCCCCTTCCTTACCACCTGTAAGGACACATGCCTTCTCTTCCTTCCTGCTGTTACTACGCAGCTGACTATACTATACTTCCAAGCCATGCCAACAATATAAGTTACATCTACGTAGCGCCATCTCAATTACGTTTACCGTAGGGCCACTTGCCTTAATTTTACAATTAGCTTAGATACTCTGGGGGCTAAACGTTAAAAATAAAAATACAGTACATTATAGAGCCAACATTAAATTATTTAATTGGCCATCATTCGTTTTCATTTAACTTACGAATATAAATCAATGTCATAAATGCAGATTACAATTACTGAACTAACATTGAAGATATTTCTTTTAAATTACAATTTAAAAAATCCTGTTTTCTGACATTTTAATGGCGGACTGCCGTTACTGCGTATACCTAGGACACGGTCGTAGAAGTACAGGTCTGGACACTCGCCTATCTACAAATGTATTTTGCTTGACCTCCTTGTTGTGTGGCTGCAGTTCACGAAGTTACTGAGCGTGTTGTGCATCTTTGGCGCTGCAAACAGGGCGGTCGAGCTCAAACTCCACCCACTTTTTCCCAATGTTTACATTATAATATAAATAAAGACTGCTGGAGCCATGCTTTAGGATTGTGAGCGAAGGAAGTATTTCATAAATTGATATAAAAAACGTTTTGATAAATTGTTTACCTTTATAATGTAAACACTGGAAAAAAGTGGGAGGGAAGTGGACAGAGTTTGAGCCCAACCGCCTTGATTGCAGCGCCAAAGACGCAAACACTCTCGGTAACTTGGTGAACTACAGCCAAACAAGAAGGGGGTCAAGTTTCCAGCGAGTGTTCAGACCTGTTCTTCTACGGCCGTGACCTAGGACTAATTCAACATTAACAATAGTAAATCTTTGGATTTTCGGCAGCGAATTGCCGAGTGTAGTTCTGTATTTTCTTGTTTAAATGCAACTATATCGAAATTAATTCAACTGAAAATGGCATATTTTTGCTTTATATAGGAATTAATGTTTTTTTATCAGACTGTAGAAGGTTCTTACCGACTACACAATTTATCTTAAGAGTACGTGGTAGATAAATAAACGCTGAAAACATTAATTGATTTCTACGCTTTTTTAGAAGCCAATATGTATCAAATACTCAATGACAATCCTAGTTAATGGTATTTGCCAACTTCATGAGCAAATATTTATCCAGAATTACTCATTCGTTACGCGTGATCTCTTGCGCCGCAGTTAAATGCACGAGTTTCCGGCGTCAGAGGTTGTGCCTCAGAAGTTCGTAACACTGGAAACAATTTTGTTTAAAACGTTGGCTACAACTATTGTCTAGGATTGCTATTGTTTAATTTCCGCAAATTGGCTTCAAGAAACCTTAAATTATAGATTAATGCGTTTAGCGTTGAATTATGTACCACGCCCTCTTAAGAAATCATGGTTTATCGCGGGTAATACATGACAGTTTGCTGGGTTTCAACGTACGTTCAGTGTACCAGAATATTACTGGCTTTCTCTTGTACTTGATGATGTTACCTTATTTGATTGAGCCAATAAGAATCCCAGTTATTGTAATATTTGTTGATGCCTATTATTGGTCTACAGACAGCTACACTGTACCAGACGTGCTCACCCAATCATATATGTTGAAATTAACTGCAACGTTTCAAAGGGTGTGTTGGCACAAAACATTTTCGCGATATACAATTATCTCTATTTATCTTACACACGCAAACATAAAGTGATGTGTCTATAGAGGTTAGCCATTTCCCGCCGTTAGCCGTTACGCGCGGAAATAAACAAATTAGCTGTAAACAGAAAAATAGCAGGGTTTTCTGGAGTCCTAACCACCTATACGTGAATTTCGCGGTTATATTCCAAGTCTGGTTGAACGTCGAGAACATAATACTTCACTATCACAGTTTTGATTGAACTACGGCTACTCTGACACGCCTTCGACAACTGCAGGCCAGTAATATATAAGAAAGTAATTCGTGGGGTTATCCATGACCGTCTTTAGTAGAAGGCCGGAGTCTTGAATGTGACAACACTGCATCGGGGGCCTGCTGCTTGTCATTTCTTGGCCACCCTATTCTCTGCAACGTGTATAGGAAGATGCAGCTTTAGTGGCGTGTATACGTCTACACTGACTAGGGCAGCAGGTCTCCGATGCAGCGTTGCCACATTCAAGACCCCGGCCTTCTACTAAAGACGACCATATGGGTTATCAGAACGTGCTACCTGCTGTGCGGTTACAAGCCAGAGTAAAATCTATTGTGGCTAGTGGTTGTGCAGGTCGGAGAAATACAGGCCACTACCGGATGATTGCACAAAATTCACGAACACTTAGCAATGATGATTAGTAGAGAGCTGCAAATGTCGCGTTATTACCTGACATCAGGCTGCACTCTTAGTGACTTCGTGCTCATCTGACTTCTGTAGCTGACGGTCGTTTGTGTGACGCTCCATGCAGGAAGGACTTCTTCAACCAATGATATAAGATCAACTGTTTAGTACCAACTCTGTTTTTCGCGAAAACAATTTTGTCCCAATTTGTTTCGTTGCCTTACGTGCACATCTGCAGTTCTACTTCGTGGTCAGGGATTGGATATTTTAACTCTCACGAGCCTTGGGATTCTACCGGCAAATCACAGACGTGTGGTGTCGCAGTAACCTTATTCTCATTGGCACAGTCAAATGAGAGACACCTCTTCACAAATACACTCTGCCAATAGCCGGGAAGCGGAGGTGCAGATGTGAGCGTTATATATTGATATACAATGTTGCATAATTATTAGAGCAACGATTTTATGGCGAAAAGATTTTTGCAGCATTTGGTTTCAATGCGTCATGTTCACATCTGCTGTTGTGCTACATCGTCTGTGATTGGATGCTTTTACTCTCACTTGCATTGGCGAATTACAGACGTACGGAGCCACAATAATCTTATTCTAATTGGAACAGTCAAATGAGAGGCGTGTCTGTACAAAGACACGCTACCAATAACCTTGAAGCAGAGCTGACGATGTGCACGTGAGTCACTGAAACACAGTGGGGCAAAAATCTTTTCGCGACAAAATCGTGGTCCTAATAATTATGTTCACCAAATATCACCGGCTCAATCCACAGTCCTAATGTACATTCCTTCTTCAGCTACTTGTTTACTGGCTGCTGCTCCATTGAGTGGCCAGTTGTGCTGTACATGCGACAAGGTAGCGCGGAGTCTGTGAGTGTTTTCATGCAAGTCTTCAGTTAGTTCACAGTGGCAACCGTGGAAGTATTGAACGTGTACAATATTGTTACTGTTAACGTCTTTGCAAATGAATTCACGGGATTTCCTAGTCTCTAATGATGAATTACTCCCCCTGCCAACCCCCGTAAACCCATTCCTTCCTAAAAACCCATATGACGGCTACGCCGGTGTACATTGTGGTTAGACAGGACGGGCGGGCACATGTCTTTGTGGTCGGAACTGCGCTGGGCCTCACAGCTGACTGGATGTAGACGAGGGAAAGTTGCTATTGAGGACGCGTGTTCTGCAGAGGACAGAAACTGTACCGTGAGACCCGCGATCAGCACTTTCCCACAGGTAGTCACACTGCACCAGCTCATGTGTCGTCGTCTACACTATTGTTAGAGCCGGTTATTTTCGGTGAAAAGAATTATGCAACATTTTGTTTCAATGCCTCAGTTGCACATCTGCAGCTCTGCTTCGTGGTCAGTGATGGCTGTTTTTAACTCTCAACGTCTTGGGTCTCTACTCGCAAATCATAGATGTGTGGTGTCGCAGTGACATAATTCTCATTGGCACAGTCAAATGAGCCACGCCTCTGCACAAATACACTCTGCCAATAGCCACGAAGCAGAGCTGCAGATGTGAGCGTCAGGCACTGACACAAAATGTTGCATAATTCATTTCACCAAAAATCACTGGCTCTAACTATTGTATACATGTGTACTGCGCTTTCTGGTGGCCTTGTCGGCTGATACTTCGTTCACACGTTCACAGTTCAAGCGGATCTGGACAGACCAGAAATATAACAGACAATCAGAGACGGACGATTCATAGGGAAAAAGTTGAGCCACCATATACCAAGAGACAAACAAAATGTCCACTGAATCAAGGCTATGCTGAAATTTCTGGACTCTATGCTCTGTTGTGAGGGCCTGGACTGAGTACGATTCTCTGCCACAAGAAAAAAACTTCACAAGAACTGTTAAGTAAATAGATTTATGATATATAGCTCAGTAAAATTACTTTTTTTATATAGGGCTTGCCGAAAGTCTGCAGTTCATTCCTGCTCCTGTTTCACTACAGTCTATTTTGTGTCGGGAAAAAATAGGCCTGTAATATCATATTCCGCCTGTGTGCGTCTCCATTCCAAATATTTTCGAGTCTGTGCACCAACTTTCATTATATTGGAAAACGTTTAGTGCTCTTTACTAAAAAACAAGCATTCACCACTAATGCATAGGTGTGTGTATAATACGAGCTCAGACGTATACGTGACATGATTTGTTATTATTTTAGACAATCCTCCATGCTCGGCTTCCAGACTGTGGTCAGTCTCTTGAGAGGCCGGAAAAATTCGCGGGTTCGCTGGCCTTTAGGTCATGCACCCCCATTGCACAGTTCTTTCAAAGATCATAACAGGCCTTTAGGTTAGCTTACAAGAATGTCTGTTCTCGCAAGCAGACAACGCCTCATCATTGGTAGGGACAGGAAGTTTAAGAATTTTGCACCACTTTGTTTTAGTACCATACGTGCGCACCTGCAGCTTTGACACGTGCTCAGTGATTGGATTTATTTATTATTTGTTTACCCACGTACAGTTCAACCAAAGGCCGATTTGCAACAAGTACGTGAATCACTACAATCAATTTTACATCAATACTTAAGAATAATAAAAAATTAACACATTAATAAGAAAACAAATAACTGGTACAGTTTACATTAATGATTATATTACCGTACGTATATTTTAAAACTATTGGAACATAACACTTTTTTTTAATTCAGCTACACAAAGATAAATAAAATCAGCTGTGCTAATACAGTGGACCTGAGTTTGGCTACTTAGGATATTACTTTTGTCTGTTGGTCTGCTGGTCATTCCACATTTTGGCTGCTAAATAGGTAAACGATTTTCTGTACATAGCCGTGCCATGAACAGGAATTCTCAAATTGTTTTTGTGACTTGTAAAATGTCAGTGATCAGGTATGAGTTGTTCTGATTTATTATAAAGATATTTTGGTTGTTTAGACCTTTCAATATTTGCAGTCTGCCTGGCAAACTGTCGCAGTCTTCGAGTGTCCACTTCCAGCCAACCAGAACGTTGTAAATATTTGGTTATGTGCTCCCTTCTCTTTAAATTGTAGACATATCGCAGACAAGCATTCTGTAGCTTCTGTATTTTATCTTTAAGAGGGCGTGGTACATAATTCAACGCTGAAAGCAATAATCTATAAATGTAGGTTTCTTGAAGCCAATTTGCGAAAGTTAAACAATAGCAATCATAGACAATAGTTACAGCCAATTTGTTTCCAGTGTTACGAACTTCTGAGGCACAATCTCTGACGCCGGAACCTCATGCATTTAACTGCGGCGTAAGAGATCACGCGTAACGAATGAGTAATTTTGGACAAATATTTACTCATATTGTTGGCAAATACAAATATCTATGATTATCATTGAGTATTTTATCCACATTTGCTTCAAAAAAAGCGTAGGATTCAATTTATGTTTTCAGCGTTTATTTATCTCCTAGGCACTCTTAAGAGATTTTTCTATTCCTATAAACAGACCCGAGCAATAACTGAAAGGAGATAGAACTCTCAGTGTATTGAGGTTCTATCCGCAAATCACAGACATGTGGTGTTGCAGTTACCTTGTTATGACTGGCATAGTCAAATGACAGACAGGCAATGCTGCTCACCTACATGTCACGTGATTGGGCCTGTCTTAAGTTGCTTCTTTATTATTGGTATCGGCGTCCTTCAAGAAGTGGCAAGTAAGTCAAGAGTCAGTTGAATTGCAAAAAGGGACAATATCTTAAAGTGGTTTTGAGTCCTATCTTGAAGCCAAAGGAATTTATTAACCTCAGTTCGTAATTAGCCGTTTCTGTTATCGCCACTTGTTATCACTCCTCCCAAAAACCTCCCTTTCATGGCGTTTGATATTAGTTTACTTCAGGGGTTTACAAATAAAACAGAAAAGACTACTCTGATCTGTGTAGTTGACCTACACTACACATAGCGATAACGACGGCCAAGTGCGCTAGGAAGATGATGCAATCCGTGCACTTGCAAGTAGGGAACGGCAGCACACACGTTTCTTTTCCGGCGGTAACAGGTTTGATCTAGTTACGTTATCTCGCACAGAGCTCGGACGAGCTGCGTTGCGTCTTGTAAAGCGGAAGGCTAGCCTCAAGATTCATGGCGATAGTGTTGCCAAACTTACATCATACAATTAAGCTCCTCTAAATTTCAAAATACACACCAGCACACGATGTATACAGGATGTCCAGAAACAAAAGCATAATTAGCACACCACGAGAAACCTGGGCTCAGTTGGAGACAAAAATGTTAGTGGCAAATGTACGACATTTTGCGTGTACAATGTGGCAATACTTCACGGAAAATGTACCTCTTGCGCTCCACATCCAGGTATTATTTTATGTATGTTACGTCAAGCAAACATACAATCATGTTTACAATGTTCGGGATTCTAGCCTGCATCCATAATATGTAGGTTAGAACAAACAGTAGTATTAAGATAAGTAGGATATCTGTTGAGCGCTAGAGGGGCTGTGTTGCCACATTGCCCACGTAAAATGTCATCGTACATAATTTAGCCACTGACGTTTTCGTCTCCTGTACATCCTGTATAGAAAAAGTTAGAAAAAATTTTTTTACGTTTAACAGCCTGGCGATATTGCACTTTACAACTTTTTAACAGTGATTTTTAATTTAGTTTAAAACGCTCGTAAAATACTGCGGCCTTTAAGAACGACGCATGGGAAAAAAATACATTCGAAGTACAGCAAGTCGTTTATATTTATAACATAAAAATCAAATTAAAAGTTTTTAGGGATTGGGAAAGGGTAGGGATAGTCACAATCGATTTGAAAACACCCACGACTCCATTTTATGCAGTAAAATTGTTACTTTTTGATTCACGGAAATGTGCGATTACTAGATAAGGGCATAATTTACGTTATTATCTGGCAGCAGACTAGACTGCAAGTTGCTGTACGTTCTCTTGGTTTCTCCCATTGACCCACAATGTCGCGGCAAAGATCACTTCTGACCAATAACTGAAACATACAGAGTAACCAATCTCCTGCAAAGCATTTACATAGAAAGATACAAATGCCAAAACTGCAGGCAGGCTATAGTTGGTACGACGACGGCACGGTGCGACAGCGAGGCAGGGAGGTAGAGAAGTAGGGTGCATGCAGGTAGACGTGACCTTGAGAAAGTGGGTAGGGTCTCTCGTCAAGGCTTCCGGAACCTCGCCCGACCAGCTCCGACGTTGCGTCAACCATAAAGGCGGCGGGGCTGGCACGTGGACGATCACACAAACACACACGCGGACTTGTTCCTGACTGACGTCACACTGGAATAACGTGACGTAGGTCGCCTGGGGACGTCCAAGGTCTCCCGGCAAGGCGATGCACGCAGATCTCCCCACTGGACGTCCGCGTCCTGCTTCCCCTTCCCATCTAAGGAGTTTTCATCTTTCAGGCGGGTCCATGCCAGAAGTCAGCAGTGTGGTCTCAGACGGGTTCAGATCTCCCTAAACGTCTGCAAGATGGGAGCACGTCCCTCCACCTCAAAGGGGCCAAGTATTTTATTTATTTTAATTTATATGTTTACTACGTGTACATGTGTGTTGAGGTTATTGCAAACAAAGCGTGATCACATACTACCAGTACGCTGCAGTGCAAGCGAAGTATGTTCACGTGATACTAGTATACTGCAATGTAGAGTACAAGAGCTTTGTCAAGATCCACTTGCGTGTAGTTTTCAGAGTTTGTTATTTATTAGGTCTTGTGTCCTCCCCAAGTCATAATCCTGGGTGTACCCATGGATGGTGATATAGATAAAACCTTCCATGTTATAAACATTTGTCAAATATTCCTCTTACTAAATTCAACGTCCTTAGCACAATTTTACACATTTTTTCCTTTTATTTTAAATTAATGTGAATATATATAAAATGAAGTGTCCTGAATGACACACTCATTCACTCATCAACACACAGCCCATACCACTGGACCTAGAACCATGAAATTTTGAGGGAAGCTTCCCCTTGCCCCGTAAACACCCAATAAGAATGGTTTTTTTTCGAAATGCGACAATTAAGAGGCTGAAAAGTGGTGAAATATGTTTTCAAATAATCCCTGATATCTCATTAACCGGGGAAGCTATATTAATTTTTTTTAACTTCAAAATACTGCCTAAACAAATGCATATTTTCGAATTTTTCGATTTTGCGAAATTCGACAATTAAGGGGGTAAATATACGTAAAATGTGTTTTTCATTAATCCGTGATTTCTCCTAAACCATTTCAGATATTGAAGTGATTTTTTCTTTAAAATGATATTTAAGTAAATATCTAAAAAAAATTTTTTTTAATTTTTCGAAATTCATCCTTGAAAGTTCTTAAAAAAATATAACGTGTTTAAAATAATCCCACTTATCTCCTAAACCAGTGCAAATATTGAAAGAGTTTTTGCTTTAAAAATAAAATTACGTAAATATAAAAAAATTAATTTCAGGACTTTTCAAAATTCGTCCTTGAACGCTGCTAAAAAAAAAAAAATTAATGTTGTTTTCAAATAATAATCTGCACCGCTTATACCCGTTGAAATATCGAGATGATTTTTTGATAAGAATGAAGCTTATGTAAATATCTGCAAATCAAGTTCAGAATTTTATGAAATTCGAAAATTAAGAGTGTAATAAGCAGTAAATTGTTACAGTCTCCCGAAAAAAGAGAATGATCATGAAGAAATAATTCAATAGTTGTTTCTTTTTGCCAATATACTCATAAATAAAACCTCTTTGGACTGTAGCTTGTACACATGAAAGAATTATCACGGGCCTACCTTTAAGCATTCACTCAGGTATTGTATAAAGTTTATGGCGTGAGAGCGGTGGGGTTACGGGTTCGTATCCCGTGCAAGACTTTGCCATGGGAATTACTATGACATCATACGAGCATATTGCGTACGCTCTTTACACTGAGCTAAGACAATTTATAGTTCACTGTTATTGAGTACGCTAGCTGTTAAATGTCTTCATCACATATTTTATTACATTACATAATTTCACGCGGGCAATGTCGCAGCCGGGCAGCTATTTTATAGAGAAATAAAGATAAATTAAAAACAAAGATGATCTGCAATTAAAGCACGCTCAGGGAAGTGGACTGGATAAAGCTGTTTGTATTTGTTATTTTAAAGATATACAGAGAATATAGTAACACCATCAATTAATATGTAATTAAAAGTTAGTTACTCTTTTCTATAGTACACGCGGGTGAAGCCGCAAAGGGACAGCTTTATATGTGTGTGTGTGTGTGTATATATATATATATACACACACGTACATTTTTGTCTCTAACTTATACGTCCCTACATACTACAATAAATTCATTGGACTGTTATAACACTGGTGAGTGGTTGTGTGAGCGTCTGCGGTGGTTTCTGACCAATATAATGCCTCGTTTTGCACACACACATTATATACACGTATATGTATGTATGTATATATATATATATATATATATATATATATATATATATATATACACATACATTTTTGTCTGTAACGTATACGGCCATACAGACTACAATTCATTGGACTGTGATAACATTTTGGTGAGTGGTTGTGTGAGCGTCTGCGGTGGTTTCTGACCAATATAATGCCTCGTTTTGCACACACTCACATTATATACATGTATGTATATATATATATATATATATATATATATATATATATATATATATGGGTATGTGCAAAATAAGGCAGGGGTCGAAGGGCGAATGAGGCATCTACAAATTTAGTAAAAGAAAAATCTATTTTTCAAAATAATTCTGTGAAACGCTCATTAATGACCATTGAGACTGTCTTTTTACCATTGAGAATTTTAAAAAAATACATTTCAGACCTTTACTTTAGGAAAAAAATATATCGTATCTTATTACTTTTAATATTGCTATCGACCTATTACTTATATGAAATATGAAGTAACTAAAAGTAAAAAAAATAATAATAAAGAAAAAAATATGTTTCTTTGGACCTAATTAAGATAATTTGAAGTACTTACACTGAAATTTGTCACGACTGAAATACACTAAATTGAAAGTAACGGGAACGAAGTCGGGAACAATGTGCTCCTTTCTTCGATATTTTTAACACATTGCGTCCTGTTTCATTTCGTTGTAGAATTGGTTATTTCTAACTTTCCGTATCTTTTTCGCGCCGATAGATGCCACTACACACCTGATATAGCATCCGTTAATGAACTTACACACCAAATGCGTCTCGTTTACTTCGCATTTCGAAAATCTAACTCTCTGCTTTTCATTTCGTTTTTCTCCCTTTCTTTGTCTGGTATAGCAATAAAATAGAAAATTTTTACGTAAGACTGTTTTCCTGAAAAATATTTCACCCTCTTATTCTTCCCCAGTATTTTATTTTCTTTCTCGGACCGTTTACGAGACTGAGGAAAGATATTCAATTACTTTTTTCTTTTAACACATTCGAGGAGAGCTAAAATTAATTAATAATTATTAGTTTCTAAAGTATTGATTTTACATATAATCTTTGCTTTATAAAGATATCACACTGTTTCAAGTTAATTGCGGTTCGTTTAAGTTTTACCAACAAGAGCCAAATATAGGCTCTTCATAGTGTTTAAATCCACGTCAATGTAAATCGCTGACTTTCCAGCATTTGTAAACAATTTTCATGTGACTGATCGTGCTTAGAATTTATCTTACATGAAAACGCCGGTGGTGTAAGTAAAATGTATTTCTGAGTGATTGATATGTTCTGCCAGTCTTAGCAATAATAATTGGCGGTTGACCTGGGTAGAACAACTCTTCAGCTAATGTTAATTCTACTACAGGTTAGAAAGATATATGTTACAAGTTTGGCATGTGACAATATCTCCCGCCTTTGTGCTGGTATCGGTAAGGGTTGTATACTGACCAATCACAGAGCTTTCGTGAATATAAAGTTACACAAAGTTGAAAATTTAAAATCCGTAATTATTTTTCACTTCAAAATTAAATTAAATTACCTCTCTTTGCCAAGCCTAGTATTTTATCAGACCCATTAGCGATAACAGCGAAACCAACAGCATAATTTTCCCTGAGCCAAACTCTCCCATTAGAAAGCACGTTTTCTTCCTAACCTGTAGCTTAATTAACCTCACTTCAGCCTTAGATGTTCAAACAGTAACCTTGGTAACGTTCTAAATAACTAGGTACCTGGAAAATTCGCGTTTTCTTTTGGGTACGAGCTAGAATTCAAAGGACAGTATCATCATGTTACTTTTGCGATTTGACATTTCGTGGAGGCTGATGAGCCAATCATAAACAAGCAAGTAAATGCAGGACCTATCAAGTGATGTCATTCTGTCAGAAAACATCCAATGAGCAGCTGCTTTCTACTTGATAATCTTGGAGCTTGTCTATAACTAGAGATAGGAAATTTCGCGAAAAGATTTTTGAAGCATTTTGCTCAGTGCCTTACGTACCCACCTGCATCTCGGTTTTGTGGTCAGTGATTGGATGCCGTAACACCCAGCGTCTTGAGGTTAAACCCGCAAATCTCAGATTATGTGTCGCAGTTATCCGTATACTGATTGGCACAGTCTAATGAATAACAACTCTGCAAAAAAGACTCTTGTCAATAGCCATGAAGTTGAGCTGCATGTGTGCACGTAAAGCACTGAAACAAAGTGGGGCAAAAATATTTTCACCAAAAATGTCTGTCCCTATATAACCCGCGAATGTTTCCTGTATCTACCAGTAAGTCACGAGAGTTTCTTATTGATCTACTCCTTGCTTGAGAGCAGAGTAAGCTGCCGTCAGCAGACGAAACTGGTTGATTGGCAAAAAAAAAAAAGGAAAACCGTAACACAACCAAAATCAAAACGAAGTGAAACTGTATGAACTATGTAAAAATTGTCGAACAAAGAAGCATAAAATGAGTAGGCCCAATATACGTAATAGAAATAAAATATCGTATAAAATCTGGCAGGGTCGTCGCATCGAGTAAAGTGTTTAACAGATGTGTAATACATAAACTTCTTCTGAATTCTCATCATATTAAAACATTGAGTTGATTGCACGCATGTAGATAGAGCCTAGTGATCGACAAAACCTAGCCACGTGAAGGGCCCGCTACGTTTAGAATAGAAAACAGTACACGCACAGACAGTAGACAGCATTATGTTCATGCTGTTCTATCTCAATTTACGCACATAAAAATAGTACAGAAATGAAGCACAGGAATTAGAGCAAACTCCTAAAACTTCTGTCCGTATGCTCCGTGTGAGTGCGTTGCAAGGTACGCTGTATTTCGGGACGTCTGTACAAATCCGAGATTGGCCTATTAGAAGTGACGTCACACTCGTGCCTCACCACTACCGATAGTCAGCTCATGAATTAGTGCAGACGTCACAAACTACAGCTTAACTTGCAACCATTCTACGCCATGCCATGCCACCGGGTTGAAGTGAAAATAAACGTGATTGAAAAACGAAATTAGTGTGACCAACCTTGTAAAAATTAGCGCCGAAGTTAGTCATTGTTTGGTTTTAAAAGTAATTGTTTTCGAGGCTTTACAACCGTTGTTGAAAATATAAGAAAATGACTTCACTCGATTGTGGATTATAAAATAAACAAAATATTGTTTACGAAAGTCGGTAGGAATTAAAAAAATAATTATCAGTGATGACAACAAACATATGTATTATTTAGCGGATGTTACATGATTTCTTTTAATAACAACATCCGTTTTTTCTGTGCGTGTATTGTTTCAGTTGTAGTTTGCAACTTTGGGCTGTGTGTGTGTGTGTGTGTGTGTGTGTGTGTGTGTGGAGGTTGTGTGTCTGGGAATGTGTTGTTTACTGTGATAAATCAACTGCAGCAGAGCCTTGACCAAGCAAACCGATCTGATCCTACAAGAGGAAGACAAAGGACTTAAATTAGAGCTATTTTAGAGGGCACGAAAGCAAATTGAAGAAAAAAAAACGTTCATGCAGAATAATAAGATTTTTGGCATTAAATTAAGGGAAGATACAACTAGGAATCCATGTTTTCGAAATTCCTTTAACATTCTTATTAATATGCTAATTTAATAATAAAAAGAGCTATATTTTCACAAGTTTGGTAACTCGCAGAAAATAAAGAAACTAGCAACGTAACCTGTCAACTGCGTTCGTAGCAGATATTTTATGGAAAGAATGATTGTTTTTTTCCGATATAACATTGATATAATTTCGTTTGCTGCACTGTAACAACATACTTGAGCCGAAAAAATTCCTCCCCCTCCTCAAAACACCCAACTCCTTCCTTCCGTGAACTACAGACCTGCCAAATCGCAAAAGGGTTCCAGATTTTCGTCGGGTCCGCTCAATACTGGTCTAAGACAGGCCTACAATGCCAGCAACCCGCGCGAAGAAACAAGTATTTGGAAATTCTTGCAGCTGTTTATCACCTTCTTACGCCGGCCGTCTGGTTGGCGCTCAAACTGCGTGCAGCGTTTTGGGAGTTAAGTTTTTTTCTCAGAGACCAGTAAACGTGTGTCCACAACACGGTCAAGAAGTACAGGTCTGGGAACTCGCCTATCTATCAATGTAGTTTGCTTGACCCCCTTGTTATTTGGCTGCAGTTCACCAAGTTGCCTCTTTGGCGCTGAAATCAGGGCGGTCGGGCTCAAACTCCGCTCCCTTTTTTCCAGTGTTAGCGTCATAAAGTAAATAAATATTGCTGGAGCCATGCTTTAGGATTGTGAGTGAAGGAAGTATTTTATAAATTGATAAAAAAAATACGTTTTGGTAAATTGTTTATCTTTATAACGCAAACACTGGGAAAAATGTGGGAGGGAAGTGGGCGGAGTTTGAGCCCGAAAGCCCTGATTGCAGCGTCAAAGACGCATAACACTCTCGGTAACTTCGCAAACTGCAGCCAAACAACAAGGGGTCAAGTTTCCAAGTGAGTGTCCAGACCTGTTATTCTACGACCGTGGTCCGCAATACTTATCTACTAAAATAAAACACACCTCATGCTTGTAAATATTACTTTTAAGACACCACACACATTTTAAGCATTATTTTAAAGTCTTCAAACTTGGCTAAAATCGGCTTTTCTAGACGGTTGTTTCGCCAAGAATACGTACCGGATGCGTTCGAAATTGAGGTCTATAATTACAATGGACTTTGCTTCAGCGACGGGTTCAGTAAAATGACAGGGTCACAGCTTAAAGGTTAAAGTTCCACGGTTAAAACGATATGTCAGGAACACTGCGCACGCGTTTGCGATTTTGGGCGTAGAGGCGATTTCATATTAAGAGGGATTGATCCTTCTCTGTTTGGTTTTATGGATTTTCTTGTAAATCCGGGAATAGAGAGATTACTTTACGTTTTTCACGTTGACATGTCACAGTTTATTGTTTCATTTACTTTTTGGAATTCGTACGTCATTGTTTCTGTTGCTTTTGTGACCACAGTAGTCGCTCGCGTAAATAAAGCAATTTTTCCTTGTCAGCTGTTTCCATTACAAAATAATGAAAGAAAATCAATTAACTTTTTATCTATGTCTTGTGTCAAAATTACTGATAAATCTACAGAAACAGAAGTTATGAAGACAAAACGACTAAATCCTATGCGATGTGGATCAATCCCCCATTACATGACGTACCAGCAGACGTCACTGGAAGCACCTCATATATTTTCTACACACACACACAAACACGCCCTTCACTGAGCCATAATTTGCAAGTTATGGGAACATAGAAACAACAGAAATCAAGTGACTTACTCAAATTAAATAATGTACACTGAAATTATATATTATGGGACATACACTTAAAGATTTAAAAAACATAAAATGAAAACCCTTTCTACTGAAAAAAAAAAATGAAAACGATTACGATTTACTTCATTTCTGGCAATTTTTAAAAAAGACAAAATTGCTCAGCTGAGTGTTTTTAAATATTTTAGCGTACTACCTATAATACCTTATTTTAGTGTAAATTATTTCATCCTAGTAAGGCACTTGGTTTTTGTTATTTCTGTGTTTCCGTAACTTGTAAATTTGGTATGCAGCTGTGAGAAGACTGTGAGAGTTAAAAAATTTTACAAGTGGAAAATATAGACACAAGAAACGTGTATAAAATGAACACTATGTAGTGCAAATATAAAATTGAATAACTATATTTTTCGCTTTTTTAAAATTCTGTTAAGTAAAATGTCAAATTTGCGATTACACCGCAAATTCTATTTACGTTGTGCGACAGTACAGACATTGCAATTTTGCTGTTAACGTATAATTACGGCACAATAAGCCAGGTAAATAATTTCAAATACATAATTTGCTGGCCTGATTGTGTTCTTATTAGACATTACCAGCCCAATAGCCTTGTCTATACTGTTGTGTAAAGTATATCGAATTTGCGGTACAGTCGCCGATTGAAATTTTTTTCTCGGACTTTCAAAAAGAAAATAAATAAATACAATTTATTTTGCGACTGAAACCGCAGATTAGTATATCCGCCTAAGGTAGTTGATTAGCGTGATGGCGGAGGAGTGTGTGGACGGAAGCGTGCAATGCTCGGCAGTGTTTAGGTGGAGGTTTGGCGTTTCTACTGCTCGAGACATGTGGTCCGCTGAGCGCCCGCACTTCCTGCATCGCAAATATAGCCCCTTGTCCTGGCAACAGCACCTGTCTTCTTGCACTCGCTGTCCTCTTTACCCTCATCTGTGTGGGTCGCTCCCGCCTTCCGCCATCCTTGACGTCCACACTGGAGCTTGCTTTCCACAACACTGGCAGCCCTGTGCTAACGTTCATTCTACTATCATATCTACAGTATAAGTTTGTCTTATTTTAATTTTTGTTTTGGTACCGCGGTCGACGCGGTGGCTGGAGCCTCCCACCAAGGCCGCATTACATTTGCTGCTGACAGTAGATTAATTTACTAACGAGCCTTCCTTGCTGAGGCGACTTGGTAGTAACTGAAATGGCGTCTGGGTTACAGGCTAAACGATACGTCACTTCCTCTTGAATCTACTGACGTGCAGGAGGTCAGGCAGTATCAGCCGACATAAACATGGCGGAAATATATGTCGATGATATTGATGTTATGTGGTGAAGATTTAGATAGTGTAACAGCGAATTTGAACTAAGTTTTACCACCGGAATTAACTGCAAATGTTGTAAATATGGTTTGTTGTCCTATGTAGTAATTTTTTCTAACTGTATGTTCCATATTTTCTTTAAAAATAGTTATTTATAAAAGAAAGTTTATTACGAATTCAAAAGTGATTGTTGTTTTAATTAAATCATTTTAGAAGTGTACAATTAATAATGTTATCATGTTTAAATGCAGATGTAATTATTTCTACTAGCAAACGCACTGATAAACGTTCCAGTTGCATTCATATATTGAGATCTCCGAGTACTGATGGTGTTCCATTTGGCCTATTACTGGTCAGTCATTTCAACAGCAAATGTAATGCGTCCCAACCCAAGGCGATCCACGTTCGATCTCCGGCGAGGTCGGTCCCCGGATTTTCGTATGTGGAAATCGTGCCGGACGATGTCGCTTGTAGACGTTGTAGTCATGTCATTCTTCAGGGCAAGCAGATGTCTGAACGCACCCAGTCGGAAGTCTGCTTCCAGGGTGTGATACCTTAGTCCCCGGGTACCCCTCATACAATATTTACTATTCTTCTGAGGCAAATGACCGTCAGTATGGTTCCTGTTTTCCTAGGAAGTCACTGCGCTTTAAAAGTTGACAGCCATCTTTCTCAGGAGAGAACGATCAAAATAAGGCAAACTATGCTATATAGACGCTACAGGTTAGGAAGACAATCCAACTTCTTATAGACGAGTTTAACAAGGGAAATGTTTTGCCGCTAATTACGCTGATATTGGATAGGTCAAATTTATTCTGGCTGTGGTACAAAACCGAACATCGCCGAAGTACAAAGATCTCTTCACAAGCGCGAAATTAAATGTGACCCCTTGCAGATACGAGTGCAAATTGCAAAAAATATTCCCCTGCCAAACTAATAACGTTGATTAGTGTTATTAACCTTGCCCGTGGCAACAATGTAGGGAGAGGTGGTGGTGGTGGAGGGAACACTTTTTCTGACCACACTGAGAATGATTTTGGTTCCTCCAACCATTCATTATTGTTAACATAGTTACAGATATCTGACTGGTTACTGTATGATAAATGGAGATTGTCATGCCAACAAAACTGGTTATTTGTTGCATTTACAGAGTTGCTGTGTACTGTCAGCAATGCTGTTCTGTAGTGTTACCAATCTTTACTTGTTGCTCCTGAAAACGCAGTATGGTAAGTTTAACCATCTGTTTTGTTACTTTGACAGTGTTGTGCAGCATTCCTAGCGACGCAGAATAATTTTAACAATCTGTTCTGTTGCCTTTACTGTGCTGTTTCTTACTCCCACTTATGCAGTATTGTAATTTTAACAATCCGTTACGCTGCTTTTTTTCGGTGCTGTGTAGTACTCCCTGCAATGCAATATTGTAATATTAACAATCCGTTACGCTGCTTTTTTTCGGTGCTGTGTAGTACTCCCTGCAATGCAATATTGTAATTTTAACAATCTGTTCTGTTGCTTCAACAGTGCTGTGAGTAGTGTAGTATAGTTCCTTCTATTGCAGGAGCCTTGGAGCGGGATCCGGGATCTGTTCAGCATGTGTCTCGTAATTATTTGTGTACGGTCTACCCACCATCTTGGTTAATGTCTGTTGACTTGATACCTAGCTACCCTCATTGGCTCCACCTTCTATCTTTTTTTTTTTTTAATTAGTTTTATTGTTGTCCTCTAG
>PNEQ01021098.1:5108-24598 GCA_003012365.1 Medauroidea extradentata
ACAGTAGTAATTGTGTGCATAACTAATTGTGTTGTGAGAGTTATAGTTGATTACTGTTTTGTGTATTTCGTAGCTTTGTGAGCTATTAAATCCAGTACTTAATTTAATTCTTTTATTCCTAATTATAAGACCTCTATCCCAAAAGAACTCATGGGAATTGCCCACAAATAAAGTTTATGTCTCAAACTTGTAACAGTATCAAAATATACAACCACAGTTAAATTGTTTAACATATTATTTTTACTGAAGTTCTAAGTCTCAGTATTACGAAGAAGGGTAGGTTTCCCCCACGTAAAATGCAAATACACCGTTTACATTTTTGCTGGCAATCACACATATTTCAATACGAGCTTAAACTGACTGGAGTCACAGATAACTTAGTAGCCTGATATACAGTATTAAACACATGAACAATATAATAAAACACAAGATGTCTGCACCACTCTTCAACAAGATCTCATTTAAATTCAGTGGTGTACATAAATAGACCAGACAAAAATGAAGACCTGCTACGCATCATTCAACGAGACAGCTAGACAACATCGCGTACTCCGGCAGCACGATAGACAAAAAAATTTTGTATGATAAAAAAACAGATGCAGTGAACACAAACCAAAACTCTTTCACTTCAGCTATAAAAAAGTGACAGTTTCTCTCGTTAAGCCAAACCATGTGTTTCTTTTACATCATATACTGCGTCACTTGTGCCCAAAATTGTACGTGCATTCAATACGCAAGTGGTCCAGCAGGATGCACTAAAGCAAAAAGCACTGAAGAAGAAATGGTTCTCAGTGTTTAGAAAGAAAAAAAAATAGGGGGGTGTGTATATATACAATGTATGTATGTATGTATGTATGTATGTATGTATGTATATATATATATATATATATATATATATATATATATATATATATATATATATATATATATATATATATATATATATATATATATATATATATATATATAATTTTTTTTTTTCAAACCCCGATGTTCCGACTAGTTTGACCCTTATGCAACGACTTTCTAGCAGTAAAAATTTTATGTTGGTAAATAAAATAAAATGGTAAATAAAATAAAAACCAGGCATCGCGCATGGTTTTAGTGACTGTGGCATTAAGACACGCGTTGTTTCTCAGTGTAACGCTACGTCTATGTTGGAGTAAATAATATTACCATTACATTACAGACAACCGTATTGAATTAAGAATATCCGTCGAATTTTCAATCCCGTGCACGTTTCGTATATAACAACATCGTACCCCGAGAATCGAATTCCGACACTTCAGTTTATGCAAGGAATACCTTAGCAACATCGTGAGCTCTCCTTGTGAACTTGAAATACAACAGTAGTAAGGAACTTGGGCTTGTATTGCAGATTTACTGTTCATAGTACTGTGATGAAGGCAGCATAATTCAGCAGGTCTAAAGTTATGACTGTGTTGTTGGGAAAAAAAAATACATGATCTGGGCAATTACCTTTATCCTTGGGACTGAAACTGTAAATAATACACAACTAATAAAAAACCGTTGAAATTTTCTAAGTAATCGCTTGTGATCATATTATCTCGGAAACGGAAATTAATCGAAGTGCCTGAACATACGTTTACAAAGAATTGTTTAACGTATTGATATGCATGTTCAAGCTTTTCGATATACAAAAAATACTAAAATAATTCGGCAAACATTCACGAAATCGTGTCAATTGTACGCACATTTCCTGAAGGGAATTTGTAAAATATAACGATTGCGCGTAAGACACTCAACTACCTCCAGTCCATTGTTGCCATTTCCATATTTTAAAAAATCACAGAACACAGAATGGTCACATAAAATCTGGTAACAACCTGCCAAATATTTGGAAAATGTCATATTAAACTATCTAGTGACAAGAAAATTGCGTTAAGGTGGTCGTCTTCCCTGGCCGCCGAGCGGTGTTCACAGCTTCGGTCGTTGTCAGATTATTCGAAAACTACTCATCGTACACGAGATATATTTGCTTAGTTATAGCATTAAAAGAACGTTACACATTTGTACACCCATTTCAAGTTAACAACTAGTCATTAAGGGGCCTCCCTACCTGCACTTTAAATGCGTTAAAGCTAGTTACGACTATTCTATTATTGACGAAACTACTTAACGCACATTATATCTGTATATCTACGAAAAGAAAACACGCTTCAAACTACGTCGCTGTAGTTTTAAAAATTCGGCACGTATATTAGAAACATTATTTTCTGGCGCCTCAAAACTGCCAAAAATGGCTTTCCCGGACTGCCGTATCCGAAAAATTAACAATTGGATACGAAAAATATAAATATGGAAACAAACGCTAGACTTTTAAATACGCTACCCATAAATAAGATAATGTGGTCACTGCTTAAGGCTTCTGCCTACCTCGGAGCGCGACGGGAGCAAGGATAGGGTTTTACATGTTAAACTAAATTCCGTGTAGCTCAGTCACCCTTTGAGATATCGCTTTCTGCACTGAGAAGAGGAGAATACTGCTACGTAAACGGAAATATGAAAAGAATTTTATGAATACGGGGTACTGATATAACTTGCTAAACGATTCCGTAGCAGTGTGGGCCGTATCGTACTGAACAAAAAAGTCAGCGGTGGCATATATGTAGGTTTTGAAAGTGACTGAGATATTTAGGAACATAATTTAACCTGTAACGCCCTATCCTTGCTGCCGCCGGAGCTCTGAGGTAAGCTGAGTCCTTAAAGTCCCATAGGAAAACGGATAACAATAAAGCACAACACGCCAGCTGAGTGGCTTGCACGGAGAGACGATAATGTATCACATACATAGGTTAGTGGCTCTCTTACCGCTCCTGCCCCACGCACACAAACGAAACTTATCTAGGGAGGCCCCTTAAGAGTGCGTGGTAGAAACATTTACGCTGATAACATCAATTGATTTCTACGCTTTTTTTCGAAGCCAATATGGATAACACACACAATGGCAATCTTAGATAACGACATTTGCCAACTTTATGAGCAAATATTTATCCAAAATTACTAATCCGTTACGCGTGAACTCTTGCGCCGCAGTTAAATGCACGAAATTCCGGCGTCAGAGATTGTGCCTCAGAAGTTCGTAACACTGGAAACCATCCTGTTTAAAACGTTGGCTAAAACTATTGTCTAGGATTGCTATTGTTTAATTTTCGGAAAATTGGCTTCAAGAAACCTACAGTTACAGATTCATGCTTTTAGCGTTGAATTTTGTCCTACGCCCTCTTAAAGCATATTTTCTAGCGGGCGAAAATGGGTGTTTTTGAGGTCTTATTTTTTTTTTTTTTTTTTTTTTTTATGTGTATGTAAGCACATCTTGCCGCAGAATGTTTTAAATGGCACAGGCGTGTATAATTTACCTTTACCTTTAATACAAAGTCACAAACTAAACTGGAAGTCTTATCCAGGCGCGTTGTCGGCGAGAAGACTGCAGACCAGTTAAGTGACTTGCGCCTAGAGGCTAGGGAGACACGACGATGTGCTTGGTGCCTCGTCCTTACCACTTCCGCACTTCTAGACATCGTTCACATAGACGGCCACATTAATCGCATCGTGTTTCAGGTAAAGACGTCTTATTATATTAACGTTGAATTTTTTTTTTTGTGACAAATTCACGCCACTTTTTAAAATTCTAACACGTGTCACGTGTAATCTTATTTTACGCTCATATTACGTTTATCTGTGACGAAGAGAACACACACTTGAATCTATGCTTTTATAATTTTAAAAATTCAACATTCTTATTAGAAACATGATTTTTGGGCCTTTAAAAGTGGCGAAAAACAGGTTATAGACTTAACTCTGAAAATACTACGTGAATTCGTAAAAAGTGCAAAACAAGAAATATGCGCTGGTGTTTACTTAAAACAATCCGAAAGTAAAATTTTAGGGTCACCGCTCTAAGTACCACAGGAAAAAGATCTACAGCGAAAACTTCGCACGCCGGTTTGGCACGCAGTGAATAGAGCGATATGATTCTCGTCAAGCGTGGTACGCTGTTCCCACACGTCAAACGCGTAAATTTGAAACTGGTACACACTCATCTGAACCGTGTCCACTTAAACCTAGGTTTTTTTTTTATCTCGTATAGTCTCACCTCTCATCAGACCTCTCACGAGCTCCAGGGCCTCAGTTAAATATCATCACTTGTTATTTGCACCTACACAGCGCAGCGTAAGTGCAAAGCAAGTAAAATGGGTCTTCTATTGCATGAGTGTGTGTATTTAATTCCATTTATAGCGCAACCAGGCGCAAATTTTGCGTTGCGCCCATAAAAAGCTATATTTAATCGGCCCCCTGAGCAACTTAAACTCGTCCATAACAAACTCTAGCAGCTTCCTAACCTGAAGTATAATTAACCTTATCGTCGACTACACCTCTAATGTTTGTTCCGTGCACGCGCCCGAAGATGTAATTATCTCTCCTCGTCTCCAGTACAAACTCTCTCCCGCAGCTCGGATGACTTCCGCACCGCACCGCGGGGGAGATTGTCCGCGCGCCCTGTCGGACGCCGTCGCCGCGTCTCTTCCGCATCCGCCTGCAGACAGTTGGACGTCTACCTAAGTATCGATTGCCGACGGCGACTACACCTGCCCCAGGGCGGTTCACCGACCCCCTGCGGTGACCACGCACGCCAATGACCATACACACGCAGGCGACCCGTCCCTTCCCTGTCCACAACCATTGTAGAGATCGGAGAAATTCGCAGGTTCATTGACCCGTCGGCCAGCATCCAAGCATGGCCGCATCAAGGAGTGGGTACCGCGATGGGGGGGGGGAGTACATGTAAAGTAGCATTTGCTCCGGGCTTCATTTTTTATAATTAAAATACAAATTATTTGTAATTTTCAAGTTTTTTTTTTTTTTTTTTTTTTTTTAAGTTCACATTAGGGTGTTCAAATAGTATAGAATAATAATTTTATATATTAATAAAATAGTGTTATTTTTGTATACGGCCTTCGTGGGTAAAGTTTTCTCTAACGAAACAATTTTATAAGTCATAGTTTTCTCATAGGCGTAATGGTGCAGTAAAGTTAAAATTTGTATGTTACGCTGCCATGCAAATAGTGAAAATCAATTTACTTTCTCAAATAAAGTAATTCACTGTGTAACAACATGTCATTGGCTATGTAACATAACATTTATGAACACACAACGTAGTCCTAATGTTTTTAATTTTTAAAAAATTGCAAAAATACAGGGGGAAAAGTTGCAAATTCGACAATTTTTTAAAATACAAAAAGTAATTCTCCCTGAGTTTGTATAATATTATAATATTTGGCTACGTAGCCAAGGACATGTTATTTCACTGTGCATTTTTATGTTTATGTCATCAACAGGGTTTCATTATCATGGCTTGGCATCATGACATTTTGACTATGATGAACAGTTATGAGTAGAGATTGTGAAATTTCGCGAATTCAATGACCTGCATGTTAGAATCAAATATCCTACAACTCAAGCCCCGTCTAGTCGTTCATTGTCCACTGTTCCACTGAGTAGCAGCTAGTGGACAAATGGTCGGGACTTGAGTATGCATAGGATATTTTATTCTAACATGCAGGTCATTGAATTCGGGAAATCTCACCATCTCTAGTTATGAGTAACCTATGCAAGCTAAAATTGTTTCGTAATAGGAAACTGTACTCTCTACAAAACTAACACTATTTTGTACAGATAAAAATTTTTGATACTAAACGCACTTGAACATCTTTAAACAGCGATGGTTGCTGTAATGTCTATTAAATGTTACGCGCATGTAAAGACAACGTCATTGCTGTCGATAAGATTGCCGAGGTCAGAGCTATGACAGCACAGCCAATATGTCCGGAAAGTACGAGGGCCTACAAGTTCACATTATCACCGCATCTAAAAAAAAAAAAAGTGCATCAGATTTATGCTACCCTGGACCTCACATTCTGATGAAGTGGCCTTGCCTCCAACAATATCTGTGTACTCAAGCAGACAGCACAAGCTCATTGGCTGCTCTCTGACCAAGCGCGGTCTGGGGAGGGCGCAGGGAGGGCAGACTGCCCCGGGCACCGGGTTAGAGGGGGCGCTGTTGATGAAATGTAATTTGTCTAAGCACCATAAAAATTAATTCATGTAAATTACTAAAACTTTTTTTACATATAACCATTTCCCGTCTGGGGTGTTTCTATGCACCACTTAATATCAACCTATTTCGGATGTTCTTCCCTATTCCATATGTGACTGCATCACAATAAATATTATATAATATAATAAATGGTCATGAGAGGTTCTATGAATTTCTACTAAAATTGTATACTGTTATTTAGGCGAGCGCAAAACAACGTATGCAAGATACGTTTATTATTGTTGGGTTGATTGGACTGATGGGAAAAGGAAGAGGGAAAGGAGGGGAGGTACATCACAATTGTTGCCCCGGCCGAAGGAAAGCCTAGATCCGTCCCTGTCTCTGACATAGGTGATGCCTCATGCTTGGGCCTGCATGCAATTGTTGACTAAGCGTTCTCCACGAGTTGTCAAATATGTCAAGGGTCGATTGCAAAAGTTACACGAACTTACAACTATTTGAATCCTGGCCTGTGCTTAGAAAACGCTAATTTTCAGATGTATCCGTAGAAGAGTCACAGTTTGCGCAAAGTGGCCATGACCGGGTAAACTTCTAATTACCAGGGAAATTGTAGCCTGGAAACATCAAGGAATTTTAAGCCAATCTGAACAATTTCGGGAAATTATCTTGCACCGTTCATTTTAAGCTTTTATTTAAGTCGTAGGATGGAAAATAATGGAGATTTTTGAAGCATTTCTGTATTTTTGTTTAAAAAAGTACCCTCATGTGGAGGTGATTATATACTGCATTGTCTAGTTCACTGTTATTTCTGCTATTTTGATCAAGTTCACAGGCTGGATAACACAATAGTGTTAGAAAGGACTTAAAATCTTCACCTGTATTGGAAAATATTGAGAATAAATTGCTCGGGAAGGGGGAGGGGGAAGTTGTTTTCATACTTGTGAAAATCAGGTACTATTAGGGTTTTCTGTCAGGATAAAACAAGGAATTCCTTATTATGTTGTATTATTTGTGTTGTGATCATGTGTAATGGGTCCAGTGTAAGACAAGGCATCAATGCCTTAACTGCGCCTTATAGACATTACAAATAAATAATTTTTTTTTTTTTTTTTTGTTACAGTGAGTGGCTACACTATTGCTGAACTCTTTGCCGTCAACAGAAATCTCAGGGCACTTCACAAACAAATATTTCTGGACTCCTCTCACGGATTATTAATCAATTTTACCTTATCTGTTTGCTATACTTTTTCGCGTAACCTCATTTATCGCTTCACATTTAGACTTATAATTCGTCTTATAATGTCACAGACAAGAATGTTTTTACTAAACAAAACAATTTCTACTCTTAAAACTAGACTAGACCTTACGGTTTTTTTAAAGTCACGTCTAAAAAACTGTGGATTTCAATTAACATTTTAAGCGATTATTTATGAACTATGTCCTTGAAACAAGACTGTCTTACAATCATCACTTGAAGATGAACAAAATTACTATACATTTCTTGTTTTAGTGCCTTCTTTCTGCCCGTAGTGTTACTGTGCCACAACATAAGACATCTTATTATTCCCTGGAACCTACTTCCTAAAGGCTGCTAAGACTGTTCACGGTACATGGCGCACTACTGAAACCAATGCTCGGTTTACGCAATGTTAACTAATTTTTTTCTAGTCCAAACACACAATGGTTTTAACTAATTAAGCAATTACGGGCGCGGTGTACAACAATTTTCGCCACCATGTTTTTATTTTTTATTTGTACCAGAAATCTTGTTCTTACTTTAGACACAAAATGTGACTAAAATTGGGCTGTTACGAAATTTTTTTATTTCTCATAACTTTTTAAATGGCTTGTTAAAGTCAAAATGTGCACGTTTCCGTTTTAAGGACTACACAAAAACCAACAGACATACCAAACTGGAAAAAATTTACAGTGGATAAATACTTCGTTGGCTACAATTTCACGTACATAAAAACAAAGAATAAAAAATGTATTTAAATACAAATGATGAAATAAAAAAAAAACAAAATTCAATATTTAAAAAAATTATTATCTGGATTCATAGCTGAACTTATAGTCTACAACATCGTTATTCACTGTGAATTTTTTTTCAGTTTGGTAAAAGGAATTGGTTTTAGTGCCATCCTTAAAATGGAAACACGCAAATTTTGGCTTTAACGAGTCATTACGCAAAAACTATGACAGATAAAACATTTTTATAAGAACAAAATTTATTAAAATCTAGTGTCTAAAACAAGAAAAAAATATCTGCTACAGATATAAAAACTAAAACATGGCGAAGAAAATTGCTGTACAGCGCGCCCTTAACGAAATTCTCATTAATAAACTAATTAGACAAAAATATATGCAATTTTTTTGTCTAGAAAAAGTTAAGACTCCAAATTAAATACAATTTTTTTATATCTGCTCTCGTTTAGGAATTTAAAAAATTATTATTATTATTGTGAAAGCAGTAGAAATGATGGGTCTTGGCCTTAACTGCCATCGAAGTCATTCTTGTCCACTGCGACAGGGAAAAATCAAAAGACTGCTTGCAGCGCGGCAAGACGATACTGAAGACCGCGAAAGAAAGTTTCTCGACGACGGATAATTCTTCTTGTTCGCTCACAGAATGGGCCCATCCTCTCCGCTTCACTAGCCGATAGACGAGACGGCTGACCGCGAACAAACTTTCACTGCTGGCAAGATATGGGTGGTTCAGGATAAAGAGAGCACTTTTTAAACCCTGGTTACTTTTTTTTCCTTTCATTTAATTTGTATATTCATTCTATTTTTAATATAAACAAAGAAGTCTAAGACAATGAACGTGTATAGATTGTACCGTACTAAATAGTTTACGTCTGGTGTCATAATAAACATTTTTTTTAGACATGCGGATCTTAAAATATGCTCAGTTTATCGCTAATCACCTACACGAACCTATCAACAGCAAGATGGTTGTATTAAGTTATGAGGTTTGCATGCGTACAGCAAATTTCAGCTAGAGGTGTTAAAATATTAACCCGAGTAGAGTTCTTAAGCGTTTAATAATTTGAATTTCTCGCAGGCTTTTAGACATAACCTGGTGATCAAGGCAACCTGGCCACGTAACTGAGAAACTCTACTTAACCACAGCAGGTTACTCAATATGATCGCCTACATGTGCATTAAAGGCTCAGAAGTGAACGAGATATAAGGGCGACCTTAAATCGCTTATCAAATACCACATCGCCATAACAAGCACTACGCACATTGACAGCATTATTCGGAAGCCCTCAAATTTGACTAAAATCGTCTCTTTCAAATACGTAGTTGTTTCTTACCTATACATATACCGGAATCGTTCGACATTGAGGTCTACGACTACACTGAGCTTTGCTACTATGACGGGTCCAATAAAATGATAATTGCCTACGCTTAAAGTCCGAAAGTGAAAAATCTACGGGAATAATGTGCGGCTGTTTACAACTTTGGGCGTAGAGGCGATATCACAATACATGCGCCGGCCGGCGTCGCTCGTAACACATCATCGCCTCACACACACTCACAAGACGCTCTTCACTAGACGGCCGTCTTAACAAAGTGTCGTTAAATTGTCCTTTGTTTAACTCCTCGACTCATAAGCGATATCACTAAACGTGATTGAGCCCCACCGAATATAATTTAAAATGTAAAACCCTATCCTTGCTGCCGCCAGAGCTCTGAGGTAGGCAGCGACCTTAATGTGGCACATTTTACATGCTGAATATTGATATAATGGCACTGACGTAATTACATGAAAGTATTCAGTAAAAAAAGGTGAAAACTACTTTTAGAAAGTGCTCTTGTATTTCTGCATAAACCTAACACGTTCCTCAGTACAAGGCATGCCAACAGCATCCTGCATACCAAGAAGATGAGCGCCTGCCTTCAAGCATATATTGAGCGGGAACAATGGATGTGCGGCGACTGTAACAGCAAACAGGAACATACGTGAACACACACACGTAATTACGGAACCCTGGCTGGAAAACCGTTCCCGGACTCTCGCGCGCAACTAGGGCACCTTGCGTCCAGCCTGGAACACTTCCAAAACGTGATACAAAGCACCGTCAACCTGAGCCAACTTAAGTACTTGTGCATATTCAAACAACCGCATAGATAATGGGAAGGAGCGCATAAACAACAATGCTTAACTGTAAGCAACAAAAGAGAAATACTGAAGTAGAACTATACGCATTACTGAATGCTGGAAGGAATTCGCTTTAAAAATAATAATAACCACAACTCATTTTACAGCCGACAAAAACTAAAGAAGCTTTACTTAGAAAGAAAATAAATCTTTACTGCCCAAGAAGAATGAACCATAGTATTAATACTGACGATAATTCTATACACTAGCTTCTTGTTCTTACTTACAACGAGCTTTTCAGTTATCATCGCTGTACATGTTAGAACAAGAAAACTCTTATCAAAATAAGAACAAATTAACCAACGAATAAAGTAAAACCGAAAGTAACTCAAAAGTTGCTAATATGCTATGTGAAATATACATCTAAACCGGCATAGTATCCAATAAATATATTTTACTGTGGTCTAAGACGTTATAAGAGAGCAGCGCAATGTTTATTAACTCACATGACAATGTTAGCACAAATATCGTAGTACATAAAATGAGCAGACGCAATAAATTAAGCAGGCCTTACTCACATGTCAACTTAAACTTGGAAAAAAATACAGGCCCTAAACAATTTAACAAAAATACACGATAATAGTTAGACCCAGAGATGATTGATCGCGTTTTCCTTCTTATTAACTTCATTAGCTAGTTTGTATCAGAAGTGAATTTTTTTCTTACTCCCACTTCATGACACGTGTTTTTGCCAATAACGTAAAACGTATTCGAAGTTGATGTTTTCTTAGCTTCGCTGCAAGTAAATTCATTGAAGACCAATGTAAAACGAATCTGAAGTGGATCTTTTCTTAGTCCCACTACAAGCCAAGTGCATTCGTCAAAAATAAATGCAAAACGCATCCGAAGTGGTATCTGTAACTTCCCCTACATGTTAGAGCCAAGCTAGGTAGGTTTTTCTATTTCCACAACGGAACGATTTGAAAAAAATTCAAAACTAACAGCATTCGCACGAAGCAAAATTCTATGTAGGAGTTTTGCAAAATAATACACCGTTCATTCATAAAACCTTGATTTTGGCTTATTTTCATAACATTGGTGACACTTTGGGTGTCAAAATCTGAAAAACTACGAGGTTTATTGCTACCAAAAAAAATTACAAATTATGGTAAAGTAACTCGAGTGAAGATGATGGTCATACAGTTCTTTTATTGCGTTTCATTAATTATTGTACAAACTTTTTTTTTGTTCAAATTGTAGCTCATTATTGACTTACACAAATGTGAAAATAGAATATAATCGTATTTTTTTTGCATATAAATTCAAATTTTTTGGCTTTAAAATTCCTTACGTGTTGCAGCTTCACCGGAGTTATCTTTATTTGTGACAAAACAATGAAAGGATTCTTCGATATGAAAATAACGTTGCGAATTTTTTTTAATCACAGTAAAACCACTGGGCGTGGCCTTGAAGGTAATGATGCACGGTCATATTTAATTTGCAGTATTTTCCACGGGGGTAGCATAAGGTCGTAATTTGGACGAGGGGAGTGAAGTCAAGAGAGGGGAGAGCTAGTCAGCAAATTAACCAGCCGCCATACTGCTTTAACCTCAAAAGTACACATCAGACTGGTATTTTTTAGGTAAATTAATGTATTATGCTCTTTGACGTTTTAGGTTGAAAACTCTATATTTTAGCCCTGTTTACACACAGGGGCGTCATTTAGGAGGGCAAGGGGGGGGGCAAATGCCCCCCCCCTGGATTTAGAATTGTAAGTGTATAAAAATCATTTTTTGTTTTTTGTTATTTCATTTTTAAAGTTTCTTATTTATACATGCTTAATTAATAAAAAAGATGCAACAAGGTTCTCGTCGAAAAAAAAACTAGCCCCCCCCCCCTAGAAAAATCTCAAATGACGCCCCTGTTTACACACCTCCTAATTAAAATTTACTCAGTTTATTTATTTCGTCAGCCATATTGTTCATAGTCACGTCAAGCGTTTGGTTACAATTCCCAGCGACATGCTCCATCTGGGCCCTTATAACGTCTTTGGTATTTTCCCCACTACAAGCGTTTCTGAAGACAAGTCAACATTTCTGACATTTCATAATCTAAATGTTAGTCTACTACAACTTTATACACTACTGGGCAATAAACTACTCCCATAATATGTTACATTTGATCGAAGATGTTAATGATTGTGTTATTTCATACCATCTAACAAATGTCAAATTATACTTAAGCAATTTATTATTTAACAATGTAAAAATGTGTAGTAGATTAACATTTAGATCATGAAATGTCAAAAATGTTGATACGCCTTCAGGAATTCTTGTAGCGGCGAAAATACGGTAAATTAAAGATGGCCGTGCACAATTGCACGTAAGTGCCTTAGACCAAGATCAACGTAAAAAGCTGTAACAGTTTATCGGTATGTAACCAGTGGCGTACCCAGTATTTGTTGAAAGAGGGGGAGGGGAGTTCCCACCCCCAGGAAAATTTAGATTTCAATGTGTAAAAGAGTGCTAATTTAGCAGTTTTCGTAACGAAACGTAGGATCTTCTACCAGTAAAAATAATTTAATAATTTTCATTTGTTAATACTTTTCTTCAGGGGTGCCCACAAGGACGCATCATTGCGCAAGTTGCGCATTTAGAATTTTTGGGGGGATATTTTTTTTCAAGAATGAAATGTTTAATCATAAACGAAAAATGTTTTCATGATTGTACAAGTGCTATCTTGGGATTACCTACAAAGTAGGCTAGTAAAAACCAGAGCAGTTGTATTTGTTTACGATCGTTTTTACGCAATGGTAGCCTAAATATCTCTCCAGTACTGAAGTTTAACTCGTAGTATAGTCTACTTGTTTTTGATTTGGGGGGGGGGGGGGTTGCTCATTGGGTATTGGGGGGATGGGAACCCCTGTCTTCAAAACTAGCCACGAGGGTAAAAGGGGACGCGGTTACAAACCCCTCTCCCTGGCTTCGTCCTTGATGTAACAACTACACAAAACCTCGCCACCTAGAACTACTACACTCCTGCAGAAGCTTGGTGGCCAGATGTAAGAAACTGGGGTCACTACAGACAAGACTTCCAAGGTGGGGAGTAGACGGGAAATGTCACTGGAGACGAGAAACTATGGTTTCCGCTGGAAAGCTGTCGCCCTGCCGCACGAGCGACAGTGGCAACTGTCTGTCTGGGTGACAAACGACGTCGTCTCGAGACGAATATCGTGAAAACCGACAGTCGCTCTTCGGCCAGGGCGACGCGGGAGAATAGCTTTCCCCTAGACGCGCCGTCCGGCGTCTCGAACCGTAACACTGCGCCGTAAACATCACGCACGAGTGCCGGCATCCCCATGGCGGAGGTCACTCAGGTCATCGCATTTCCAGTCGGCAAGTTTCACGTTTGTATCTTGATCTTGAGAAAACATTTGCTGCACACACCGGTTTACACTCACTCTCCCGCCATTCCCGCAAAATCCAAGCAGCCTACAGGCAAAAAATTGAGACATTTACGGGGATTGGTGCATTGAACATAGTAAAATGGTTAAACTGCAGAGGGTACTTTTAGAGTGACCATTGGGGTGACCTCCTGCATGAAGTTACATGTCCTGACAACAAAACTGGTAGTTAAGCATGTATTTTACGTGACATAATCAGGGTGGAAAAGAACGAAAATAAAATCTTCGCGTAATGACATAAGGTACGTATATTACTGATTTGACCAATTAGTAGTTGCCTAGAGGGAAACTATGTTTTGCCACAATTTCACTTCAATACTTGAATTCAGAAGGTCAACTGTAAAATGCCCACTATACTGCAATACGGGCACACTGAGATACGAAGGCACGGAGCCAAAATAACGCTACGAGACGCTTACGAAAACGTAGTAGAAATAATCCACTCGGTAGCATTGGTCAAGTGATCGGATTTACTAAGTCGTTGTATGTTCAACGGTTATTGTTCGGGCGTACGGAAACTGCAAGAGTTGTACTTGTAAAATATCGGTTTGTACTGGTACAATATAAGTGTACGGAATTCCAATTGCGTAGTACTAGTAATGTATAATGTACAAACATGCTAAGTTAACTACCGAAAACATTATTTTATTTTATGTATGCACGTGGGAGCCTGTGTGTGTTTAATTTTTTAGAAGCACTTTCGTGTTTTTTGTCTGCTGGCGGCTCCTGCTACCGAGCAAGGTAGGTCCGAGTAGATCCGACGAAGAGACTTCGAACGGAGGTAGACTGTTGTCGCACGAGGTTTTCTGATTATTTTCAGCAATTTCAACTCTATCGGGTAGTTCGAGTAAGGTTTTCGTAAGCATCTTGAGTGTGTTCGAATGGGAACAGGCCATTGAACGTCACCAAATATATGCACGTCTCTAGTTATAGAAACACACCGTATTTATTTACAGTTATCTTCTTCACGTGCGTCAGTACTTACGTCTACGGCAGTTCTCGCCTCATTCCTCCCGCCTCACGACGTCCACAGATATCTCGGCGACAAGAGACCAGCGGGGCACGCACCAACTCCCGCATTCAGGCGACGTACCCGCGGTTTCCCGGGAGGACCGTCGCCTCGCACGTCGACGAACTGGTACACGGACATCAGGGGCAACTGGCGGGCCCCGTCGTGGCGATCTAGCCCGCCGAGCTACCACTTTCTCGCGGGCTCCTCCGAAGAAAACAGGAACCGTCGCACCCGATACGTCAGCGACAACAACACATCTGTCATTCCCCTCTTTGCGACCCGCATCCGAAACTGCCGGCCGCTGTAGCCGAGACGTGTGCTTGCTTTCCCCATGTCGGCTGCGTGTCTTGGGCCCCGGTTTTATGGACAGTTTTACGCAAAAAAAAAATTTGAAACTCGACAAACCGAGCAAGGTGGCGCAACGGTAACACATTGGAATTGCTTTCGGGAGAACCCGTGTTCGATCCCCGGCTCCGGCCATCCTGATTTCAGTTTTCCATGGTTTCCCGAAATCGCTCCAGGTGAATGATGTGGTGGATCCGTAACAAAGGTCATGCCGACTCCTCTCCCAGCTCCTGTCATTGTACCAAGCTGTGTGTAGAGGTCCCTATGACCTCACTGTCGACGAGACGCACAGCCCACTTACCGTAACTTGCAGTGTACTGAAAGCCCACAAGTTGATTTTGTGTTCTGGTTAACTTAAAAAGCTGTGACGTAATTGTATTAATGTGGAGTTATCAGTATAATAGGGTTGCCGTATTCCTTTGGATGTCAATATTATGTTACATAATTGGAATGTGGGTTAAATCTTTTTTGCACAACGTTTTCAAAATATCACAACAAACTATTTGAACGACGCAGCGCAGCGTGTGGAGAACAAGTAAAAACGGTGTTCACTGGTGCATTTTAGTCTCAGATGGAATTAACAACCAATAGATTTTTCGTCATCGTATCACGTATGTGCTCACACAGCAAAAGTACTTGCACTGAAGTATTGTACAGGTGCTTATTTGCAACCATTTTGCACGCATCACGTCACCTATTGCACGTCTGTATATGCGTATTTGATTCCACTATCTCGCAACCAGATACAACGCAGGTGAAAATTTTGCGCTTCACGCATAACGTAGCTATATTTAATCAGTCTACGGGGGCCAAGGATCAGAACACACTGGATAAGGATCCCTTATTCACAAACATTTTAATGCTATACACTTTCTACGCGCGATATTACGAGTTTCCATGCAATAGTTCCTTGTGGCTTTTTTTTTTCTTCCCTTCGCTGTGAATTAGTAGTAACATTCACGTACAGGTGAGTTACTAGTTTAAATATTTTGACTGTTACGTGCCATTACAGTGGAACTTCGTTAATACAAGCACTGTACATATAAAGTTGTTATTTGTACATATGGGTTTTCTTTCTCCTTGGAATAAGATGAGAAATTAAATATTAACTTTAACGCTGAATAAAAATGCCACTAACTCATAAAGCAATTTAATTTCATGTTCAGTGAATAACAGAAATCTTGGTAGTGACAGTCTATATTTACAGGCTTATTCAATTTTTGCTAACATCATTACTAAAAACTGCAAAAGTCCCTTTACGTTTTTATTAAAGAAGTTCGACTATATTATGGTCCTGAAAAGTTAGCGTTTTCTTTTTTTTGGGACAGAAGCTAGAATTCAAGCAAATATAACTTAGTGTCGCTTTCATAATTGTTCTTTGACCTATTTAACATCTTTTGAACCAATAGTAAGGAAGCAACAAAACGCAGGCCTAAACGTGTGGTATCATTGTCAGCGAGGAGCCAATGAGCAACTGCTGTCTGCAGTTCACAGATCTTCTTGTAGGCTAGCTTAGTGAACCCGCGACTTTTCCAGATCTCTTAATTCTACATTAGGCTAATTTTTGACATAAAATAATATGTATTGGATGAAAACGTATCAACGGCGATGTATACTCGTGAAGAACACAGTGCGGTAAACATACTAAATAATAAAACTTTGCCGTCGAAAACACTTTACTCAGCGCGAGTATACTTTAATCACGCTTCATCCACAAACAAATGCACTTTTGCGAAAGTTATATTGGAACGGTTCTCCAAGATCAATTGTGCATCGCCGTTCGGTTGTCAGCACTTTCTCAGCTGTCGAAGTTTTTCACCTTCACTCGTTCCTTCAGTAAGCTATATGTTTTTTCACGAAAATAACACCACGTCTGATTTTTTTTTTTTTTTAATGAGATTCACCAACTATATAATGTACTTGTTAAAAACGAATATACTTGTGACCTATACCAGATTCACCCAACCTTGGCAATCGCTTCGTGTATCTTTGCAACGTTGGAAGAGGACGCGATAGAAAAAATTATGCTAAAAACATTGACTAGTGTTTGCATGGTTTTGAAAGCCGTGTATATCTTAAAAGTGAACATTTTCCAACTTTGCGAGCAAACGATATACTGGTGTAATGACCGTAAGTTAAAGTATTTATGACGCAATTGTGTAATTTATATTTAGGAGCAAGAAATATGCTCTCACTGAAAGAAAAATATTGTTGTAGATACCACACTTCTTTTGAAATAGAGACAACAGTATAGTTTGGCTGTCAGTAGTACCTTTAGAAGAAACGATATGTTCTGTAAAAGAAAGGCAATTTTGCTCCTACAGAGTAAATTGTTGTTGGAATAAACCAGATAGTACCGAAAAGTAAAAATGACTGTTGTTCGTATTTTTAACTTAAGTATGGTACCTACAACAATAATTTCCCTTCCCTTTTAGTGTGTGACAAAATGTTTACTCACAAACACAACAAAAAATGGTTTTCTACAAACGTCATTTCTAATAGGGCACCGACTTTCAAACTCATTGAAATTTCATTCAACGTTTTCAGCGTTAATTTATATACCGCGACCTGTTAAAGCGTTATATATGTGGACCTGACGCGTGAGCTGTGATGTAGCGTGGTAGGAAAATTTTGTTACGCATAATATTAAATGCATTTCCAATGCGTTTGTTTAGAAAAAAACACTCCAAAATACGTTTCTAATGTTTTCAAAATGCCGTCCGCTTATTAAAACCATGATTGCCAGCTCCTTAAAAGTGGTAAAAAGAGCTTTAAGCATAGCTGTAGTAATCGTAAATAATAATTACAGAGATCTGCGTTGGACTTAAAAACACATACTTTTCACAAATAAAATAGTCACATTGAAAAAAAAAAAAAAATTCTACGAAAACACTGCATGCTAGATTAGTACTCTGCCCTTAGGGACGAAGCCGTATTTAACGCACGTATAGGAGTCGAAATACTGCCTTCCCCGTTACCGTGCCTCAAACGAAGGAAATAAACAAACTGAGGTTAAAATAACTCTTAAAATGCGTCATGTGTAGGGACAGGAAAATTTCGAAAATTCAATTACCTGCATACTAGAATCAATTGTACTATGCATACAAGCCCTGTCTATTCGTTCATTGTCTGTTGTTCCACTGAGTAACAGCTAGTTGACTAATGGTCACACAGGATAGTATATTTTAACATGCAGATAATTCTCTTGTCCCTACTAATGTGTCATCCACGGGTACAAGTGACGAGAAGAAAAGCCTCCAAGGTCGTGAACATAGCGGGTCACTGTCTGCACGGTAGCAAGCTGTCGGCCGAGTTAGACTGGCTCAACCTTGGACACGCCGACACGACGAAAGTTGTCTGTGCAGCCTTGTTTGGTGCATACTTCGCATTCCCCGGCCGCCGCCACACGACTACACGGTGGAGTATGGACAACGACTCGAGCTACACCACCAACTTGATGGCACGACTGTTGGACGTTCAATGTTTGCAATGGCGACAAACCGCAATTTTGAAACTGCATTACTGTATAGAGGTTAAAGGAGACCTACCTAAACTAGGTCCTTATAATAAAAATTAAACTTTTCTGGGCTAAATCTAATTTATCAGTATTTATTAAACTAATAAACACCCTATAATGCATATTATCTATATTTCACATACATATATACAGAGTAGAACATTTTTTAAAGTAGTCATTTTTATTCGATATACACAGAGCACACTTACATCACAGAATATATAGGAATACATCACAGAATATATAGGAATACATCACATAATATATAGGAATACACAAGTGAAATGGCCAGTAGAACAGCTAACTCAGTCACACACGCCAGCAAAATGGCTTCCCTGTCCAGCAACATGGCGGATAAGCCTACGGCCAATCAGCGTAAGGCAGCTGCCCTGCGAGCTGGTAGCCAGGCCGATAGGAAACTTGTAGTAACGTGCACAAACCAAACATACACGGAGCTGGTATCAACAGCCTCGGGCAGCCAATAAACGGCGCAGTTCGCTCGTATCAAATGAGCCGTCGCGTCATTTCATATCTGTATTACTATTCAGTCTGTGCTTATATGATGGTACAAGATCAGGGCACAGATTCAGTGGCAGTTACGGCGACATAAGTAGTTCACCGGAAGAACATTGCATCACACCAGCAAATTGTTTACCTACTCTTAAAGTTTGTAACATATAAAGTGCGGAGAGTAGTATACGTAACTTCACCTCTCTCACACATACACCAGACATGAGCTTATTGGGCTCGCAATACTATAACGAGAAATGTCAGTCCTTGCCCAGTCTACAAAATTATAATATTTCTAAGAAACAAAGTAGTACATGGAAGTTTACTTTCAGGAACTTTATATTGTTTAAATTTCGTACAGTAGTCAACAGTTCCTATTAGTAAGAGCTTCCATGAACCTGCCAGGAAACAAACTACGATAGAAAGCAGGGTAAATTAATTTACAATAGAATAGGT
>PNEQ01021098.1:24698-69923 GCA_003012365.1 Medauroidea extradentata
GTATTGTAACTTTAGCAGAGTCAATAATACAAATACTGTCTTCATCCACGCTTAATTTCTCAATTCTAGGAGTTGCTCCGGCTGGGTCGTGATGGGTTCCTCCACGAGAAATTAATTGTACTAAGATAGTTATTAGCAACGAGAAGGCAACATTTCAAGTTCTCTAATAAAGTTACGATTTAGCAAGTTACTAAAAGGGTGTAGTCGAAGGCTAAGCAAGTTTATCTCACCATTAGTATGTAGACAAAGGAGTATAAGTCACCATAGCTAAACAGTTCCCTGCGTCACTCTCTGGAAGCATAAAAAAAAAACGTCCTCACAGCACAAAACTTTTTTCGTCTCCTGTAGTTGGCTCAATATACTTCTACCGAACGTTACTATTAGTAGACATAATATGAATATCCAGATTTCCACATTTCTGGAGCGAGCCAAAAAAAATCTTCATACTCCAACCAATGTCAAGAACGTTCCTAATTTCCATAAAAAAATTTAATCCTTCCTTCAAACTACACGACTCTCCTTTGTCACTCCTGCTAGGCACACCTGCCGTAACCCTCCTAACAGACAACCTCACTGAAAATCGATACTATCTCTGGTCACGTCCATGATCTATGTACAAAAATAATTATCACAAAATTCAAGGCGGGTCATGGAAGCTCTGATGCAAAGTGCAAAGAACAAACACTCATTTATAGATTATACATAGATTATACTAAATAAACAAAAATAATTTATAACATGAATACTTTAAGCCAAAGACATCACCGCTGTATGCCTTGGAAGCAAGCATACCAACAAACACAATGAAAATTTACTAAAGCCTTTAACATAGCAAACGCTATGTTACAAGTTCATGAAAATAATCTTCTAAGATTAATTAATTTAAAAAAAAATATATATATATATATATCCCCCCTTACTGCCAGATTTTTCTAATGTACATACGTAAAAAATTTAGACATGTTTATTTTTTGAGAAACATGCAATTAATCATTAAATTTTTTACTAAAGTTGTAATAACTCGTTAGCAATGACAGTAATTGAGATGGAAAGCATCTACTGTAAATAAAAGGTTTACTTACTCCATTGCAATGTGTAAACAAATTTTCTATATATTAAAATGCTTTTAAAATGTGTGCATTATATATTTAAAAAAATACATAGCCGATACAGCGGTTTCTGGCATATTTTATACAGGCAACGATCTTTCAGCTCTTGGTACTAAGAGGGTTAACTTCCAAATGTGTTTATCAAGTTTATAGCCTACTAATATATATTCCGCAACATACAGTATAAGAATTATAGTTTTTGACAGTTCTGAAAGCTGAAATGTCAACAACTTTTCGCACGAGACGTACTCGCTAGTTGGGCAGTCAGCTAGGTTCGTCTGAGCAGAAAACATACGTAGCAGAAGGTACAAATTAGCGTTTCCATGGGAACGCTGAATGAGAAATTAATCCACACAAATTAGTATTCATAGTTGGCTTCCCCTATCGAAAAAAAAAATAAAATAAATAAAAAAAAATAAACAGGCAAGTTGTTTTCTTTACAAGCCTGTGGTCTGAAATGTACTTAATCAGCGTGTAAGACTACGTTTAAGGAACATAGTCGCCGACCCGCCTCGTAGAACAACTTCAACATTGTGCAGGATATTACAGCATCAACACACGTCAAGTATTATGTAATTAACCAATCAATTCCTACTAACGAAACACATTTTCTGTCACGGCAGGCAGCGTGATAAAAGAGTAACTAACATGTTTCTGTCGCATGAACTAGTTCACACCCCTGATGTAATTTACTACCCAGTTCCGGGCGCGTGCAAACGAACGGAAATAGCTCAACCAAATCACGTCTAGGTGTTACTGGAAATGATGAATGTGCAAAGGGGAGGTAGGCACCCAGGGCGATATCGCATCGTGCAGTGAAAGCAAGCGTGTGGCAATTTTATACTATCATCGCACACACCTGGTCAAAATACACCACGCTTAGAGATAATGAAAAATCGCGAAAAAAATTTTCGAGTCAGCGAATTCTTCGTAGCACCCTTTGCCCTGTATGGATTGGACGATGGTTATGTGGCACAGTCTAGATGTTTACAGACGAATCACTAACGTCCAATAGTGGCGCCAGTGGCGCCGGAAGGCATTCTTGTCCGAAGGCAGGGGAGGGGGAGACAGGATCGCGACAGAAATTTATTTTTCTGGGTTCTTTCTTGTGACTTATTAAAGCGTGGGGTCCAGAATTTTAGTGTGAAAATTGGTGCTATTTAAGTATTTCCGAGTCTAAATATTGAATATCGTCGTTGCCGGTGAAAAACCTCCTACGTGTCATCACTCATCGGTTGTATTAAAGGAGACTTCGTAATAAAATGTATGTACGCAATTGTACTTAAGTGTACAGACTAATACAAATGAATTATGTATATGTAGTTCTGATATAGTTAATAACCTAAACACTAACAATAATATGTGATTTTTTTTACTTTCCTGAAAATTTTTTAATTTTGAACATAGGTTTTTTCACCGGTAACGTCGCTATATAGCTGGCAGAAATTGTAATGTTTTTAAATATTAAAACTCAGGGGTGGCACAAATGCCTATACCTAACAGCCAATGATTATTGGTGAAAAGAAATGTGCAACAATTTGTTTCAATGCCTTGTGTGCACATCTACAGCTATGCTTCGTGGTTATTGGTAGAACGCATTAGTGCAGAGACCGCTCACACTTTTGACTGCGCCAATCATAACAAGGTTACAGCAACACCACACATCTGTGGCTTGTGGGTAGAACGCCGAGACGCTGAGAGTTAAAGCATCCAATCACTGACCACGATGCACAGCTGCAGATGTGCACATGAGGCATTGAAACTAATTGTTGCAAAATTTTTTCACCAAAAATCACTAGCTCTACCTATACTGTCCCTCCCCTCTGTTCAAGGGAAAGGACAGTGTCCCCCTGCCCCTCTCTCCCACCCTCTGAGAGGCGCACCAGAGTTAGATTGGCCCTGTTAATTGGGGCCAACCAATTACGAACGAAGAACGTCGACCAGAACACGTTGCATTGAAGTCTAGCAAGAAGTCAACTTCTCTCGCAATAAACAAGCATCCCTAATCATGCTAACAAAGGATGTTCTATTATTAGATTATTGGTTCCATACCATTTGCCATACACTGCACTTTGTTGTTTGTTCAAATACAATCGGTAGAGGTACGTCAATTTCGCAAATACATTCCAGGTCAGGTTGAACACCTGTCACGTGTGTCATTAGCTGGCGGCTGTCAAGAAACGCATTTGACTACTGCAAGCCAGTAGTAAATAAGGAAATGATTCATAGAGCTATCGCCTGTAATGTTGTAAGCCAATGAATAATCGACTGTATCCAGAGCGTGTACAGGACTGAGCAATCTAGGACACTGCCAGACGAATCCGCAAAACTGACGTACCTCTAATAATCGGCAATACAATTTATGGGAAATTAAAAAAAAAAATATATATATATATATATATATATATATATATATATATATATATATATATATAATTATATAGAATTTAAACCATTGTGCATTCCCGTTGCATTTATAATTCACTAGAAATGTCCTGGACGAGTTAGAGGGCACAAGAAACCTGTAAGGTAACCAGATGACAATTATATCGTGAATGGTAAAAAAAGGCCGCTCACTAACCCAACAGCCAATGAACCGTATTTGTATTACCTCGCAAATAATCGTTCCGGAAGGATCACTACGACAAATTATCTTCCTCTTCTTATTGTAAGTTACCTTATTTATTCATTAATTGTTCAGTGTATGTTAAAACGAATCATAATAATTTTTCTAACTTTTCCACGGAAGTTGAAGAAAGGCCGGATATTTCATATTGCTTCCTATCCCTATTTTATCTGGACATGTTATAACCGTCGGCAAGCAAGACGAAGATCCTGTGATAGTTTCTGCACGTCGTACGGCGAGACTAGCAAGGACAATAAGTTGGTCAACTTTCAACTCGGCAGCAGTTTCCCAGTTTAACTGCAGCCACTGCCGCCTATCGCAGTCGTGACACACGACATCGCGACACTTGGCAGGATTACCTCTAGACGGACAGCCCAGGTGCTGGAAAGTGTCCGGGGACCTGTTTCGGCCTACTTTCTTGCATTAAAAAAAAGAAAGTCGCCTTTATCAGATTGTCTGAGCTGTGAGCACGCGAGTGTCTCTCACCTCTAATAACATTTGACCCTTGAACCAACAACGCATGCCATGTTTTCATGCAGTATATTCATAGGCGAGAACCTCTGTAGCTTTCTAAATGTCACCAGCCACACATTTTACAAATATACGAACCAAATTTGGAACCCGTAAGCTGTATTCCAGTTTGTGTAGGAGTATCATGCATGTTAGCATCTTTGCTACGTTGTATTCGTCACTCTATCATACTTACAGACTGTTCAGGAGGAATACGACTCATAAATCACGCATACATATAAACCCAGCCTTTGTTATGTGAGAATATAAACGTACGTACGGGCAGTAAATAATTTTATTATCCCTGCCTTCTTTCCTCTTACTAGGTTTTAATGCTTCCTGTAGAAGCAGTGTCAAACACTGTTTGGGCCAACGAGCTATATAGTTAACATAGAGGGGCGGAAACGCATCCAAAGTGAAGCCCAATTGAACGGCTGTTTTGACCCCCAGAAAACATGGCGAACAGCAGTGTGGCCAACATTATGTTAAAAATCAGTCATTATGTTCGCATAAAATCCGTTACTTTATAGCTCCACTATATTCCCGCTAAACACAGGAAAAAAATGCCAATAATTATTGTAATATATTATACTGTAATAATGTTGAAATTAGTATAATCGCTCTCGTTTCTCGACCGGAAATAAGAGTCCGCCATTTTATCTAGAGTCAAAATATCACGTTCAATTGGGCTTCACCTCAGAGCCTTGGAGATTGCTGTTTCCGCCCCTCTATGTTTACTATATAGCTCGTTGGTTGGATCTATACTTGTATGCTTTAAGTGTCACTGAATTTTCACATTAAAAAAAAACTCAACATAGTTTGCAAGTTTTGGTGCACCGTATTTTATCATAGAACGTGATTAAAGAAAATAACCGACGAGGTAGACTGAACTTGCTGACAATCAAGCTATAAAAATCAATAACATGATTCGTTTCCGTGCCAAAGACAAAGAAACCATCGACATGTCCGCATAAAACAATTTGCGAAACCGACGTGAGTGCTCTAGGTTCGCTTATAAACATCCACGAACTATGGAGGTTAACTGTGTTGAAGAAATAACCGGAGCGCTTAGTTCACGTTACACTAAGTTGGTACCTTCAGTGCTCTATATAATAAACCAACTATAGACGTGTAACTATCCTCGTAAAACTTCTTCCGGTATTAAATTCACAACAGGAGTAGACGATGTCTAAGATTAGCCTCGAGATAACGCTGTATTTTAAACACAGTTCTGATACGTACACTTCCTCAATAAATTACGAAACGCAAAACTATATCAGTCAGGTAATAAGCAATCTCATACAGTATAATTAGGATGGTATATCGCGAAAATATTTTGTGCCAACGCACCCTTGAAAACACTGTAGTTAATTACAACACATATGATTAGGTAATGTACGTCTGACACAACGTAGCTGTCTGCAAACCAATAATAGGCATCAAATATTACAACAGCGGGATTCTTATTGGCTCAGTCAAATAGGGCAACAGCTCCACATAAAAGCGAAAGTGTGCGTTGAAACCCAGCAGAAACTGTCAAGTTTTCCCGCGATAAACAATCCTATTTAAGTATAATAACGCGGATAAACACCAGCATACAAATTCACAAACTGGCAGTGTTACCTTAATGACAATATTGGAAATAATTATCAGACTTTAATTTTATGAGTAATGTACACGTACCCTTGTTTTTCGTGAAAATAATTTTGACCCAGTTTGTTTCAGTGCCTTACGTGCACATCTGAAATTCTGCTTCATGGTTATTGGCAGCGTGTCTATGTGAAGAGCCGTATCTCATTTGACTGAGCCAATTATAATAACGTTCCTGCAACACCACATGTATGTGATTTGCCGGTAGAAACCCAAGGCTCGTGACAGTTAAAATATTCAAACACTGACCACGAAGCAGAATTGCAGATGTGCACCTAATGCACCCAGAATGCAACTCTGAGTTGCAACCTCTTCTTCCCTCAGCAAGCAAAGTGACATAGGTCACTAAACGGATGCATCGATCAATATTTATACAAGCGAACCAAAATAAGTACGGGAAGGTTACCCGAGGGCAGGGTACCACATCTTGAAAGCAGAATTCTGACTGGACGCACGTAACCCTGAAGGATGACATGAAATGAAGCCCTACGCAGTAGAAACAAACGGACTGCGAGGGGCGCAGGAAACGAAGTATCCAGAGAAAACCCACCGGACAAGGGTAACGTCCGCAACATGCGAAATATCAATGAACGACTCCACTGGGAATCAAACAAAAATCATTATTTTGCCTAACAAACCTCACAGAAAACGGCTAGTTGGGTTTGACAAAGTGATTGTTTTCACGGTCTTAGATGCAGTGGTTTAGCGACGAATCGCTTCTGATTGACACCAAGCAGAAAGCAACAAGCGAATCTTCACGCCCTGTTATACAAATTTAAAGTGTTCTAATTTTATTTTTTTCGTCGTGGCACTGCTGCAGAAAGGTGTTGGTAAAATAATAACTAAGACAAGTGTAAGAATTACCACTCTGTTGTTTCGTATTTTACCCAAATTAATTCCGTAACTTGACCTACACTGCAAATTTTTTTGTACTTTTACAAAGGAAAATCTTTGGAAACTACGTTTTCAAAGAAATTCCTTGTAAAGCCACGAAGGTTATCTTTTAAGAAATACAAAGTATAACATTGTATATTTTACAATAACAACATACGTAGATTAACGAGGAATTTCTTTGGCAACTTGGTTCACAATATTTCAACTACGCGGTTCACCCCAGTTTTCGATGTCTCTTTATATTTTTATATTTGTACCAGATTTATTTTTCTTATTTTGGACATAAATTATGACTAAATCTTCCTCTTCGAAAATAGTTGTATCTCTGATAGTTTTCGCGTAACGATACGTAAACGTCAAAATTTGAACTTACAGTTTTATGTACGCCACTACAACCAACTGACATACCAAACCGAAACAATTCACAGTGTACAACACTGTTGTAGTCTATGATTTGTAATATATAAAAACAAAAATAAATAAATTTTAGTATCTAAAAAAAAATGAAAATTTTAAATTTTCATTTTAATATTCAGAACTTTTTTTATTAAATACAAAAATATTATTTTTTTATTTTTTATTTATAGACTATGTGTCATTTCATAGCCTACAGCATTGTTATACACTGTGAATTTTTTTTTTTGCTTTGGTAAGTCAGTTGGTTTTAGTGGCGTACATAAAACCGTAAAGTGCAAATTTTGACGTTTACGACTCATTACGCGAAAACTATGAGAGATACAACAATTTTCTAAGAGGAAGATTAAGTCACAATTTATGTCTAAATTAAGTAAAAAGATATCCGGTACAAACATAAAAATATAAAAAGACGTTGAAAACTGAGGTGAACCGCGCCCTTAATATGTTTAAGCAGAAGTGAAGCAGTCTTCCGGTTACTACATTTAAAAAATGTTGACTTTGAACTTTGACGTTTCAAGATCTAAGATATTGCAGGAAAGTAGGCGGCCATCCATCATTTTACAGGCGGAAAAGAAAACTACACGTGGCGAAACGCTACACGTGTCGCGACAGCAGCCGAAAAGAGCATGCTCCCAGTTTCCGTAGAGACGAAGCACTTTCTCGGACACACATGTCGGCGCACATGGTCGTCGTCGTGAGAGAAAGAAAATGGCGACGAGAGGATACGACACGGCACTAGAAAGCAGGCTTCACCGGCAGGTTAAACAAACATCTGAACGACACGACGTGTTGCACTTACCCCGCTTTTTTCTCTTCGCCAATCCGGTTCGGCGAGGACGGGTGGCAGATGCGGCAATGTCGGCTCGCCGTCGCTGAAGACGTCGCGGTTTCAAATCACATTAGTTATGAACTACGACCAAACCACTTACGTACGTTTCGTCCTAGTCATATGGGCTTGCTTGCATTAAATCAATATCAAAATACTTTACACCAAAGAACCGTTACACGAGCAATGAACAAGCGAAAATACTGTAAATATTAATATGATAATACTCGGACGATTGAGCTATATTAAAAAACGCCATATTTCAGATGTACACTTTTAGAAGAAATTTTAGTACCATTCAAAAATTTACGAGGAAGTTATCTGCGTGGCCTCAAATTTTATATACCTTAGTTGAAAAAAATCTCAATAAATAGGTTTGTATAATTTTAATTATGAGTAGGCCTACTTAACAGGCATCAGGCTAAAATAATTGTCCCCACAGAATGATAACATTTTGAAATATTCAAATTAGCCTATTTTCGTTAATGACAACTTCCTCGTTTTATTACTCACTGAAGCCACCCTTGTTTAAGAATGCAGCATTCATTGTATTTCTTAGTTCGCTGCTACCGAGCGAGGTGTCGCAACGGTTACATGTTAGACCCAGGTTCGATCCCGGCACTGGCCATCCTGATTTCGGTTTCCGTGGTTTCCCGAAATCGCTCCTGGTGAATGCTGGGATGGTCCCTTAATAAAGGCCATGGCCGACTCCTCTCCCAGCTCATGTCATTGTACGAAGTTTTGTTTAATGACCTCGCTGTTTTGACCTGAAGTCCACTTATACTCTTGTTTCATATAAGTTTGGATAAATTCGACATCAACTTATGGGCAATAATTCTTTAGTATTTTGTGATTTGTTGCAAAATGCAATACATTTTTAGGTCTAAAATGAACCTGAAATATCAATTTCAGCATTTGTACTGCAAGGTTTGTCTTGTGTAGTGACAAAGATAACAAAATATTACAAATTACTGCCCATAAGTTGCTGTCAGATTTATCCAAACTTATATGAAATGGATTATACCGTATTTCGCAACTAACATAACATGTACTACAAGCAGCTAGGGTTTAGGATCACATTTCGAGGCCTCGAGAATTCAGCCTTGTAACACCGGCAGAAGAACGCAAGACCACTGAAAGGTGAACGTAAGCCAGGAGGCATGCGCGACTAGAGGTAATTAGAGAACACAGCATAACAACCGGCGAAAGTAAGGGCGAAAAAAAAAATTAGCTCCTCGAGAGGCCGAAAGTAGGATGTTGAGTCAAGTCAGTGGTGAGATTTTTGAATGCTTGTTGCAATGGAAATTTACAATTCGAATTTATTGGTTTGTGGACACACGCCATTGCTAGGGCCCGGCAGATTTTGGAAAATATTTTTTCACCACTTTGTTTCAGTGCCTTACGTGCACACCTGCAGCACTGTTATGAGGTCAGTGATTGGATGCCTTAACATATAACGTCTGGAGGTTAAATCCGCAAATCACAGATGTGATGTGTGGCAGTTATCCATGTACTGATTGGCACAGTCAAATGAATAACGACTCTGCACGAATACACTCTGCAAGGCACTGATACAAAGTGGGGCAAAAATCTTTTCGCGAAAACTACCGGGCCCTAGCCATTGCTCATGTTTTGCTGATCAAACGTGTGTTGAATGAAAATGAAATCCCAGAGGAATTCTGTCGAATATCGACACAACACCCAAACACAAAATACAGACACAAATAGAATCAGATTTCCAAAATGAAAAATGATGGAAGTAGACAAAAACAGTGAACAGTGAACTACAAACGAAAGATAATAGATTACACAACACAAGTTAAAAACCACATAAAAATGCAACGTTTCGGGAATAGCAATCTATATCCGTCTTCAGGCTGAGACACAGTTGGTCGGAACACCAAGATTCGAATGCGAACTGTATTACCGTGTGTATATAGTGCTTTATGGGTACGCAATATACTTTTCATTGTTGTTTATGCAAAATGTGCAACAATTTCGTTTTACGGTAACTAAAAAAGTAGACAGCAAATATTTTTCTTAAAAATTTTATTCAGACATTAATTAGGGGGTCCAAACAATTCTCTGCTCCAAGAGTCTAGAAACCTAGTTGCTAGTCTGACTTTATTACTGACTCAGTGACTTACAAGAGATGTCAAATAAGTCTAGTGTCAATGGAGAAATTGACACGAAATTACAGTTGTTTCAATTACTGTTTTAAAAAAAACGCTAAATTTTTTAGGTTCCAAGCTATATCGACCGGGAGTTGGATGACGTCAGTTTCACACCAATGCCGCGCAAATAAATTTCTTGTGTGCGAATATTGTGCATTGTTAGAGACCCCTATATATTTTTAATGTGTAAAGATTTTGGCACGAGTATGTTTCAAAGTCTCGTGTGCTCTTCTTCAGGGTCAATGATTGAATGTTTTAACTAGGACCACGATTTTGTCGCGAAAAGATTTTTGTCCCACTTTGTTTCAGTAACTCACGTGCACATCGGCAGTTCTGTTTCAAGGTTATTGGCAGCGTGTCTATGTTCAGACACGTTTCTCATTTGACTGCACCTATCAGAATAAAAATGTTGTGACTACATACATCTGTAATTTGCCAAGGCAAGTTCTGGTAAAATCGTCCAATCACAGACGATGTAGCAGAGCTGCAGGTACGCACATGATGCATTGAAACCAAATGTTGCAAAAATCTTTTCGCCATAAAATCGTGGCTCTAGTTTTAACTGTTGCGTGTGTTAACGTTGTACAGCAAATCCCAGACGCGAGACATTGCAGTAACCTTATTCTGATTGTACAGTCAAAAGAGAAACATCATTCCACAAGGACACGGTGCCAATAAACATGGGTGAGTGAGATTTTGGTCAGCGCTCAACATCGAAGTCTTTAGGGTTGGTGAGAAGTGACATGAAATGAGTATGGAGCAGCACAGGAATGAAGGGGCGAGAGAAACGGGAGATCCCCGATCAGCGGCCTCGTCCGGCACGATTCCCACACACGAAAATCCGGGGAACGACCCCGCCGGGAATCGAACCAGGATCGTCTTTGTGGAAGGCGAATGGACTGAGAATTCGGCCATTCCAATAAACAAGACGCTGAACAGAAGTGTAGCCAAGATCTGTGTAAGTGGGGGAAAAAAAGGGGGGGGGGGGTAATGTGAGAATATTACAAACGTACTCCAACCGGCCGTTTAAAGCGCGACGCCCGGAGGCCCTTCACCGACAAGATTTGAATTTCACTGTGCAAAGTAGTACATTTTAGCAGTTTTCATAACGAAACATCGAATAGTTAACTGGTAAAAATAATTATTTTATTTCAATGTTTTGCTTATAAAAAAAAGGGGGGTGGTTAGAACCTCTGATTCCCCCCAACCTGGCTTGGCCAATAAATTGGAGCAGAAAGTTTTTCGCGAAAATTAGGGGATACCTACGCAATTGCAATGTTGTACAGGGGCGGAGGTGAGCGGGTAATCAAGTAAAATGGGTGGGAGAAACAGCCACGTCTTATTGTCATGCAGTAACGGGACTGCAGATAGGTAAGAAGTGAGGTGGCGTGGGGGACAGGGAGGTAGGTGTCCTTGGCGGGGCGGCTGGGGCGTAGCGCGGGAGGCGGCGACCCTGTGCGGCCGAGTTCAGTGGCACAAGCCCCTGGGCAGACCGGTGCCCGTATTAGGAGCGCGTCAGCAGGTGCATAGCTGTGTGCGCTCCGTGGCCTGTCACTCGACTCTCGCTGTCATCAGTGGCATACACTGTGAACAGGGGGGCGTCCGGGGGGTCCTCCCCCAGGAAAACTTGAATTTTAAGGTGCAAAATGGTACTATTTAAGGGCGCCGTCTACTAGAATCGTGAAGAGGCGCACAGACATTTAACAATCCTGATTTCATTCGAAAACCATTCAACATGTTGCCACGCGGTTAGGCTACGAAAAGCATTTAAGGATCTTAGTACAGGTATATAATTTTGCCATTAACTGTTATCGTTCCTAACAAGTATTTCTTTTTTTTTTTCTTTTTTAGTGTGAAAGTGACCTAATTGGGACTATTGACGCTGATTTTTATGTAAGAGTAATAATTTTCACGATATTCTGAATATTATAGACCTGTAGAGCGACTTTTTCCCTTTCGTCGCGTAAGATAAAATTATATGGTCACCGCTTAAAGTCCCATAGTAAAAACAGTTCGGCAGGAACCTTGTACGCTAGTTCAGCGCTTGGCTCGTTGAGGCGACGCGGCATATGATGCGCGCTTCAAGGTCGACCTTACAGCTCCGTCGCTTTTGAGCCTCTAACGCGCGGGTAGACGGCGCATGGACGGCGTTGCAGCGTGTCGCGCGTTTTTTTTTTTTACGCGAAACCACTTAACTTATTCATATTATGTATAGGTACGAAAAGAACACACACTTGAAACTATGCTTCTATGTTTTCAAAAATTCAGCTTGTTAGCAATGTGGTTTTCTCTCAAAATGGCTAAAAATGGGTAACTCACAGAATATTACCTGAATTCGTAAAGTGCAAAGCGAGAGGCATGCGTTGGTCTTAACTTCATACTATTAAAAAATAAAATGTTGTGGTCCCCGCTGTAACATATACATTTTCTCTATGTTATGGGTACTGAACTTTAAAACCGAGTTCAATAAGGTTTACGTTTTAATCAGTAGTTGTATTTTTTGGGCCGTTCGTCTTAAATTCATTTTAATATTTATGTTGGTATTTAAAGTTTAGGATAAATTAATGTTCAGAGACTTATTTCAGTGCAGTGCAGGATTGGTGCGTAGCGAACATTTGAACTGTGCTAGGAGAAGGTTATAACCTCTGTGTATTAGCGCGAGGAAACTGGGCATCGGTCCAGAGAGAGACATAAGACGAACTGTTTTATGAACTTCGAAGGGATCCGGACGTGTCGAAGGAAGAGCTGTCCTGGACCTAGGGGCCGTGGTCCTGTTCGTATGCCGGCTTGTCCAGGAGGATGTCAGTACAAAGTATATTTATTTATTTATTTATTTACCCACGTAAAAGTTCAGCCATAGGCCGGTTTACAACATTTACGTGACATATATACACACAGCACGAATATACACATACAAATTGCAGTTACTTACAAATAAACATATTTCTAGGATATGATAATTTGACGATATATAATAATATTACACAGGTACAACTTTTTGTTTTTTATGCAACTTATTTTACAATTTATCCGTGCTACTATGTTGCAAAAATTAATTACGACATTATATTTATTAGGCTAGCTATGGAGAGGACTAGATTTTGGAATAGGGTCGAATTAATTCCGTTTGTATTTTTAACTCACCTTCCTCAGGTAATCTTAAAAGTCCCATAGGAATAAGTCTAGAAGGAAAACCTTTCACGCCAGTTTGGGGCGCTGCGAATAGAGGTGATATGCTTCTCGTCAAGCGTGGGACACTGGCTCTTATTGCTACGCTGTTCCCACTCGTCAAAGGTGGCATATTAGATAAATGAACGCTGAAAACATAAATAGATTTCTTCACTTTATTCGAAGCCAATATGGATGAAATGCTCAATGACAATCCTAGATAATGATATTTGCCAACTTTATGAGAAAATATTTATCCAGAATTACTAATTCGTTACGCGTGATCTCTTGCGCCGCAGTTAAATGCACGAAGTTTCGGCGTCAGATATTGAGCCTCAGAAGTTCGTAACACTGGAGACAATTTTGTTTAAAACGTTGGCTAAAACTATTGTCTAGGATTGCTATTGTTTAGTTTTCTAAATTGGCTACAAGAAACCTACAGTTATAGATTAATGCTTTTAGCGTTGAATTATGTACCACGCCCTCTTAAGCATTTAAAAAATTAGTCCCTTAAAAAATACCACGCATACCACAAACCTCGCAAACAGCCCCAAAAGACAGATTTCAAATGTCTGGGAATTGTGCCACGCACGCAGCCTCGAAGCTTCAACTACCACGCATCACGATAACCCGACCTCCAGCGAATAATCGATTTCGAGAATTGAAACGGCTGTGACCCCAGGGACAAGGCTAAGTGACAGGAAGAACGAGAGAGTTAGCACAAAAACCGTGTGTTAGAACATGACTCGGGAATAATAAACACAATACATATTTGCGAAAATATGTCATAGCTTGAATTTTAAAGCACTTTGGATCACGTTGACTTCAGTGTCTGAATGCGTCTAGAGATCTAGAGATCAAAGTTGCAAAACGATTTTGTGGAGAAAAGATTTCTGCACCATTTGGCTGCAACACCTTATGGGCAAATATTCAGCTCTGCTTTGCGGTCAGTGATTGGATGTTATAACTCTCGCCTGTCTTGGGTTCTACTGGCAAATCACAGACGTATGGTGTCACAATATCCTTATTCTTGTTGGTGCAGTCAAATGAGAGACTTGTCCGGACAAAGTAACGCTGCCAATAAGCAAGAAGCAAGATGCCAATTTGCAAGTAAGGCACTGAAACCATATCAATTTTTAGTATAAGGCCGCGGCCTTAGACCTGGCAACCCTGCACACGAGGGTCATTTCAACTCTTCTTTTAGCTCTTCAAAGGCAATGGCTGTACCTGATTCGTTATTCTGCCCTACATACCGGCGAATCAGAGGAAGCCGCTGCTGTTGACTAGACAAAATAAGTGTTAAAAGTACCCTTCCTGACAGGGTTGCCGGAGCCACAGAATATTTAGGAATACAGAAGTGAAATAGCCGGTAGGACAGCGAACTCAGTCACACACGCCAGCAAAATGGCTTACCTGGCCAGCAACATGGCGGAGACGCCTACCGCCAATCAGCGTAAGGTGGCTGCACTGCTAGTCGGCAGCCAGGCCAATAGGAAACTTGCCGTAATATGCAGTAGCCAAACAGACATGAGGCTGGAATGAACAGCCTCGGGCAGCCAATAAGCGGCGAAGTTCGCCCGTATCAAACAAGCCGCCACGTCATTTCACGTCTGTATTACTATTTAGTCTGTGCCGGAGCTAGGGCCGCGACCTTCTACTAGAGATGGCTATGATTGAAACACAATGGTGCAAAAATATTTTCGCGGCTAACTCATGGTTCTAACATTTAGGGCCGATATTATAAACCTCTTTTGAATGACAACTAACTGCTATCCCCATAGAGAAAGCATTGGTGAGCAGTTGGTTGTCATTCGAAAGAGGTCTATAGATACGGCCTTTAGTGTTGCAATAACCGTTTTCTCGTTGGTCCTATTAATGAGTAACGTCTAGTCAAAGACACAAAGGCATATAAATTAAGGAGAGTTGCGGATGTACACACAAGTTATGAAAATTAATCTGAGCGAAAACTTTCCTAGAAAAACGGTTGTCCACTTCTAATTGATCTTGTTTCAATGTGATATTAACTGCGCGTAAATACACGTAAAGTTATTTAATAGTAGTATTTTACAGCTGTTTACAACATGATTATAAAACTATCAAATACAAAGGAGAGGAAGTTTTTTTTTTTTTTGCGCTTAAGTAACACTATCTGTCCACTTCATCCCCCAAAATGTAAATGACATTCCACTATCCGTACATTTTAGTAGTCCACTTCCAAGTCAGTTTTTTAACTGTAAGTACTTTCCTAAATTTAGAAGGCAACTTCGAAAAAATGGAAATGTAAACAAAGAAACAGTTAAGACCCACAAATACGACAAAATTATAAAATATATGTTAACAAATGCAAGTTACATAAAAGCGAAGGAACTACACAGCGAAAAAGAATAATTAAGGGTTATTTTTAAACTATAATAATGCATGTGGCGTCATGAACTCACGGTTACCGTTCCCATGCGGAAATAAAGGGAAATAATGTCGCCACCTAACTTCCGCTTACGCTCTGGTTCACACAATCTAGTTCCACTTAATTGGCAACATCCTGTGGTGGCATAACCGCTCCGCGCCTACGTGAACACGTGCTGCTGAATGCCGGGAAGACGCTAATCGTATCAACATGTCACTGGTGCAGAGGTATCGCCCAGGATACCAGGAAGGGGGAGGGAAGAAGACTTAACCAATACACTATGTTTTGTGTAAACTACCGGTAAATAAATCTCAACAAAGCTCCTACTCATTTACAGTATATTATGTTCATACTCATATAAACATACTTTACTATATTATTAGCAAACTATTTTGCTGTCAGCTGCGTGCAAATTATATTATAACTTATTATGCTAAAAAACTAGAAAAAATAAGTAAATAAATAGTATTTTCCTTCGCCGGCCGGATGGTCAGACCATCCGCCATTCCCGGCGGGTCGGTCCCCGGATTTTCGCACGTGGGAATCGTGCCGGACGATGCCGTTGGTCGGCGGGTTTTCTCGGGGATCTCCCGTTTTCCCCGCCCCCTCATTCCAGCGCTGCCCCATGCTCATGTCACCCTTCACCAGCGCTAAAGACTTAGATTTAAGTGCTGACCAAAATTTCTCACTCTCTCCCATTGGAACCAATGTAAGTTTGTGGCTCTCTCTCTCTCTCTCTCTCTCTCTCTCTCTCACACACACACACACATTATATATATCTATATATATATATATATATATATATATATATATATATATATATATATATATATATATATATATATATATCACACAGACATGTTTGTGTGTCCTTGGGGAGGGGTCACGCCCACCCTAGTGTAATCCCGCCTTCTTGGGCTGCATCCATGACACACCCCGAAAGAAGGCCTAGCGTACAGACTACTCAGGCCCAGCATAAAAAGAAGCCGTAAGCTGAACATGCCTTGCATTTCACAACTATGACCGTTACAAGAAACTGCCTTACTCAACATGACACCCACCGAAGATATAACTGTAACAGTAGTAGTTAATCTCCTATGATGACAATATCTTCAGAGTCCGGCATTTTCTTTCATGGAGTATTGACTTGTGCGGACTTGAACGAGGACCGCAGGGATGGGAAAGTACAGTACTAGTTCCACCGTATCAAAAGTTATTTTGTTAAGTCATGATAACAATTCTGAAATCTATCTTTTTCGTTGTAGGCAAATTATACCAAATTTGATACAACTTGAACCAGAGGTGTGGCAACGTTTCTGTGAGTTAAGAGTTTGTTGGTGGGAGGGGGGTACCCTTAAAAAAACTTGCAATGTGATTATTTGGCACCAGTGTGTGATCGTTTACATCCATCCCTACTCCACAAAAACAACATTGTTATTTTGAAATGAAAATTATGTGAGGAAACGTGGGAAAAATGAGAAAATGTGGGGAAAGAAATTCGAGGGATCAGAGACATTATTTGCCCCCCTTTTATTTTTTTTAGTTTTACTTAAGGCGAGTTGCCCCTTTGCCGCCAACCCCTACCCCCCATGTTGCACGACCCTGACTAGAACAGTATTAATACAAACAATGAATAATGCATTTCGTACTTTCAGCAGATCACGGTACAAACAATATATTTTCGTTCAACCATGAACCGGGTAAGTACATTCATTCGCCATACCTGTAACTCAATAAAATCGATCTGCATGCTTCAAGTGGTATAACTAAAGGACTGTCTTCATATCGACCAATAAAAGTTTTTCAAAGACACCGAACATTTCCCAAAAACTAACGGGGACTCCGTACAGACGGTATAGACGAGCGCACAAAGTCATGATCTCGCCTTTTCTATTTCTTTATTATTGCGGCAACAAAGCTTCACAGATTACAGTCCCCGAGAGAGTGGCAGAAAGAGAAAGATCAAAACACAACGGTTGCTGGGATGTGAGTGCACAAGGGAATCCGTAATTTGGTGAAAAGTAAGATGACGAGAGAAAGTGCCCGGACAACGAGGTTCAAGACGTGAGTTCGAGCGGCACTTTTGACGTTCCTAGAAATGTTCCAAGGGTCAGCCCATTAAGGTTATGATTGGTTCGTAAATGACTCTTGGTGGAACTTTCTAGTGATCCTAAACACAATGGGGGCAGCATGACGAAAAGGAAACAGTGGTTACGCTACCGCAAACGATTTGAGAAGATTTCCGGTCGCTCTTTTATGCGTAGGCTACAACACTGCTGCAAATGAAAAATTCCAGCTAATTCAAGTATGGTTTTCACCTTACTACTGCAAATTCGAATGGGTCCTCTTCGCCGGGTAATTAACCTAGTATTTTTGCTTACTCATCACCTGTCCGAGGGGATGCAGTTATTTTCGCCAATGGCTCGCCTGAACATGACTGAAGCGTTCATCCGATAATTTTACAACTAGATGACAAAGATTAAAGCAAATATCTTCTACATCAACAACAGCAACTTCTATCTCGAAGCCTTGGCGGCGGGGGGGGGGGGGGGAGAAGTGTTACGTATTTCAATAAAGCCCTTGACGACATGGAATGAACGACCAGATTCCAACAACGCGACATTTCTTCGACTAATAACTCGTACTATCAAATAGGAATATGGGAGAGAAAAATTAAAAATTATGTAGCGTTCCAGACCGCCAGGTTTGCTAGTGAAACACTTCGTACAATATCCTAGAGAGTTACCTATACTGGTGTATTAAGATATCTGATGAAAGAATGATAACGCGCATAAGTAGCTCCACTGTTCGACCTACACATGCCACCATTAATTGTTTCGTTCATCTCGGCAAGGCTCATATTGTTACAGGGTCTTTAAGGCAGTTTTCCCCCCAATATCCTTTAAAGTATGAAGTAGTTATGAATGGTTCACACGAACAACTTTGTAAGCAACAAAATGCAACAGTTGTAGTCGATCAAATACATTGTTTCTAGTAGCAATGTTATACCGCTTATTTAACTTACATATGTACATTATTTCAACTGGCATTGCAAACAACAAAGACGTATCCCACACACGCAGAGAGACAGATAAAAATTTCCAACCTTTAGCTCATTTTTATCAAAAATGTTGGTTACAACAGCGTTATCGTAAGTAATTAATATTTCCAAGTTTATTCCTGAAGCAAAATTCCCATCTTCTCTATACAGAAAATGTTACGAATGTAATACAACTTGTAAAAAATATCCCATTTCTTCCTACCAAAAAAGAGCTCTCAGCCTGCAGCCTTTACACCTTAAACTGACCCTATTTAAAACACTCCTCTAACCTAGAATAATCACTAACGAAAATTAAGCTTCTAATTGGGCATGTAACGATTCTGAAGGCGTGTTAGACAATTTTATTATATTTTCACTTTCTTTCTATATCATTTATTCAGATTGTATCATCAAAATTTTCTCTTCAACACAGCATAGGATGTATTCTTGGTAAACTGCTTAACAAATAATGGAATTTTTCATTAATTTGTCATGCAGAGTCTTTGCAAGATAATTCTTGAAACGATTTTGCATGACAAATTAATTCCATTACTATTTATGTCAAACAATTTACCAAGGATATATATCCTCCTACGCTTTGTAGAAGAGAAAATTTTATAACACAATTAAAAAAAAGTTATGGCTCAAGAACAGAAAATATTATAAAATAATCTAACACTCCCCCTTAAGTCATTCGCAGTAGGTAAGCGGTAAGTAGTTCTATGGGTACGTGGTAATTGACATGCCTGAATGAATCAACCAACAAGGTAATTACTGTTCCTCAGGTCATGTGATATGACAATTAGTTCCCCACCTCTAGCACGCTATTGGCAATAATGCTCCTGCCTCTGACCGGTCTAATGGTTACACAAAACTCATGACTTGTGTCTATAGTCAGATAATGAGGTTTGCAAGCGTGAACCATTCTTACAGCATAATTAGAGATAATGGTATATCGCGAAAATGCTTTGCACCAATAAACCCTTGAAAACGCTTTAGTTTCGTGCAACATATATGATTCGGTGATATACTTCCGACACAACGTAGCTCTTTGCAGACCAATAACCTGAAAAAATACGTCAAACACATCCGAATTATGTTCAAAAAGGAAGCAAAAATTATTTTGTAGGGTTTTCCATTATTTATTTGTACATACTGGCTTCTGAACATTTGCAATTTCCAACTAATGCAGCCAGCATTAAATTATGTATCGCGCTGTCTTAAAATGTTTAAATTAAATTATTCCATAGGAATAGCATAGCTAAGAATGACTCCTCTGTCCCGCGTAGCCTTCCAGCGTATTCTGCTGTAGTTTTTTTTTTTTTGCAATACCGCGCATCGTTATTTATTTATAGTATGGCATATAATAGCGAATTATTTGTATAAAACATTATTTTACACGTATGTTTAAACTAGCGAATCAATTAATAGCAGACGAAGTGTTAGTAATGCCGTTGTATCCATGCTACATAAAATCAAACCAATAAATGTATTCTTTTTACTTAAAGGAAGTCTGTGTACAAATATCAAGGAAATTTTTCACCACGATGCCTTGTGTACACATAATATTTGGGCACAGACAGGTCTACTCTAGAATTCATTTAGTTTGTAAATAAAAATTATTAATTCATTTCGCCATTTTTTTTAAATATAAATATAAATGGCTGTACACATAAAAATGTCCAATGTAGGGCTCTCGAGTCAGATTTCTAGGCCGGCAATCCTGATTTCGGTTTCCCGTGCTTTGCGAAAAGACTAAGGCGTGCCCTAGAATGGTACCTTAACATAGGCCATGGCCGATACTTTTTCCCGTTTTTGTCCTTGTGTAAAGTTGCGTGTACCCGTCTCTTAATGTCTACGCTGTCGGCAAGTCGTAAATCCCACCCAACATATCTACATGAAACAGCTGATGCCTTCCCCGTTCCGTCTCTAACGGTCAAGCAGCTAGCTAACTTATTTAGGAGAATGGATTCGAGTTTCTCGGCTTTCGAGAGAATAATTATTATTATTATTACTATTACTTTAAGTTGCAAATTGATTTTACTATGAAATGTAATTTTTCTGAGATAAATAGTTAACACAAATGTTTAGGTAATTAATTAATTTTTAAAAATTTAGTTTGTTAAATAATTAACTACCATCTGGCTGTGTATTTTGTCTCGACGAAATTAGACTACGTAGTAAAATTATGGTATAACAAAGTTACAGACTAATTTTACGATACTGGCTCACGTTTACGTTACAAAAATAAATCATCATAAAAAATGTAGACACTCGGGTTCAAGTTCTTAAGGGGGATTTTACGAAAAATATAATTGATTGATTTAATAATATTCACATTTGTACGAGATGTGGTTCGTTCTGTTGACATGCTGCGAATACACGTTACAGTAATGTCAAATTTTTAGCTTTTATATTTTTTGTAAAATCGCATGTCAAGCGTCAAAATCTGCATAAAACGGTTATATCCTAAAAAGGAAAGTTTGTACTGAAAAATGCCGAATGTAAAATAAAAAATTGCCGTTCTCTGATTTTTTAAAATACTAAAACAAAATCAATGTGGTTTTCATACATAACTTGACGTATCCAGTAACACTAGTTCCTCAGTGTGAATTATTCAATGTATCTAAGCCAGTTGGTTTGCCTTATTACTATTAAACAGTCAATATAAATATGAAATTTAAGTCGTTATAATAGAAAAACTATGAAAACTACAAAATTGTCATTCATTACAGGAAAAATAGCTACAATGTATGTGTACAAACTAAACATTAGCTAGTACAAGTATAAGAATTATTAAAACAATTAAAAATGTTTCGTGAACTCTCTCTCTCTCTCCCCCCCCCCCAACTTAAGAGGCTGCGTCACCTATTTAGTTAGTTAATAACATTAGTTTTTGTTTAATAAATGAAGGATGTGACGCATAACCGGTAATGTTTCTCTACAGAAACGTAATATTTTACTATTAGGTGCGTATTAAGGGATGAAATCGGTACTGGGCGTTATTTAGTGTTTATTATTTGGCGAGAATTTTTATGTTAAAATTCAAATTAGGCTAGCTTAACTATTTCACAGTTACGCTTTAATTTTTCGATATTTAGTGTTTATTATTTGGCGAGAATTTTTATGTTAAAATTCAAATTAGGCTAGCTTAACTATTTCACAGTTACGCTTTAATTTTTCGAATAGAATGTACGTAATGAAAGGTAAAGTAATTAGCTACGACTCTATTAAAATATTTTCAATTAAATATCGCCAAAATTTTAATCAGGAAAAAAATTAAGAACAATTCATCGCAAGTGACGCGGGCTCTTCATACAACGAAACACAACACAGTAAAATGTTTACGATTTTTCCTCCCAGCGTCACGTATCCTTTTGATGGCGAAGATATAGTCTGTTCACTATACACTGAGCACTCGGCAATACTTGTAATTAACTGAAAATATGTATGTTTTATTGGGCCAATAGATGTTAACTTTTGAGAGTGTTGAAACGTTTAAACTGATTTTTAGTGACATGGAAGTTATAATATTGAAGACAGTAACGATAACTGTAAAATGGCCGAAAGAAAACTTTACGCAGTGCTCACTTTATTGTGAACGGCCTATAACTAGAGATGATTGTGTATCGCGAAAATGTTTTGTGCCAACATACCCTTGAAAACACTGTGGTTAATTGCAACACAAATGACTGGGAGATGCACGTCTGACACAACGTAGCTACCTGCAGACCAACAACCGGCATCAAATATTACAGTAGTGAGATTCTTATTGGTTCAGTCAAATAGGGCAACGGCTCCACGCACAAGTGAAAGCCAGTAATCTTCTGGTAAGCTGATCGTGTGTTGGAACCCAGCGAACTGTCAAGTTTTCCCGCGATAAACTATCATCTCTACCTATAACTAAGGAAAGGAATACTTCGAGAGTTCAACGACATGTATGATAGAATTCATTGTCCTATTTATACACAAACCCCGGTCATTTGGCCATTGTGTAATAGCGGACAATGAAGGAATGGACACGCTCGAGCTAGCATTCGACAGCGGATTCTAACTTGCCGGTCATTGAACTCGCGAATTATTCCTTACCCTACGGCTACAACAGAGGCAGGCAGCACATGAATGGGGGTGTACCACGAGGTCGACCGCTGATCGCACTAGTTAGCTCGACCTTGGTGCCGGCCGCCGCCAGCATAACGCCGTCCTTATTAGCGAGGGCTGAGGGGAAGATGTAGTAGGATGAAGAAGGGGGAAGCGGCGGTATTGATTGGCGAGATGGGCCGCCAGGCCAGCGACTGTACCAGCCGGCGACGTGCTCCGACACCAACCCAACTCTTCAGGCACGCCAACACTGCCTTCACTCGCACTACTCTGGCATTGCGAAGGAAAAGGTCAACGTGTTTCAATAGCGCCCGCGACGACATTCAATGATCGACCAGATCCCGAGGAAATACAAATTTATTTAGAGTTCCAAGCCGATAGGGTCGCTATACTCTGTCCATTCTAAGGTTGCAGCAGAAATAAGAAATACTACCGAAACAAAGCAATTTAATTATATCTTGACTCCTCACATTGTGATTGTGCCGCAACACGGATACCCTGTACTATTCAATATTTGAAACTAAATTTATGCTATGCAAAAATGTTATTGCCATTCACTTGAAAGAATTAGCTGCAACCTTAGAGTGGGTAGAGTACCGTCCCACAATTTTCCGAAGAGTTACCGATGTTGGTGTATAAAAATTTAGTTATCTGATGAAAGCATGAAACGCGAGTTAAGCATGGCCTCTACGGAGACTGCAAAAAAAAACTACATAAATGCCATGTAAAATATACAAAAGTATTACCTCGCACGACTCGTACAGCTTTATAACAGACAACACAACACCAACATCACAATCATGACTATAAGGTCGTTTGTGATAAAGTGAGCACAACAAATTTAACATTTGAAAAAAAAAAAAAAAAAAATATCACTAGCCTTTACTGCATATAGACTTCATAAACATTAACAATGGTTACCTTACTACTTGTTTGGTTGGCAACGCTATAAAGGTTATTACCGACTGTAAAATTTATCTTACACGGACAAACATCAAGTGACGTGTCTAGAGAGGTTAGACATTTCCCGTCGTTGGCCGTTACGTGCGGAAATATATGAATTTGGCGAAAATAGAAATTTAGCGGGGCTTTTTTGAGTGCCCACTTTGTCTCGAACTACCTATACACGATTTTGTGTTGCGCCAATATACAGAATAGTACAGCTAAGAGTTTGTCACGAGAAGATTTGTGCACCACTTTGCTTCAATTCCTTACGTGCACATCGGCAGCTATGCTTCATGGTTATTGGCAGCGTGTCTTTGTTCAGTCGGCCACGTCTCACATTTAACTGCACGAATCAGAGTAAGGTTATTATGACACATACGCCTGTGATTGGCCAGTAGAACGCCAAGACTAATTAGTGTTAAAACATATAATCACTGGCCATGAAGCAGAGCTGAAGATTGGCTCAAAAGTAGAGATGATTGGTAGGGCCACGATTTTGTCGCGAAAAGATTTTTGCCCCACTTTGTTTCAGTGTCTCACGTGCACATCGGCAGTTCTGTTTCAAGGTTATTGGCAGCGTGTCTTTGTTCAGACACGTTTCTCATTTGACTGCACCAATCAGAATAAGATTATTGTGAATCTGTACGTCTATAATTTGCCAAGGCAAGTGAGAGTAAAATCATCCCAATCACAGACGATGTAGCAGAGCTGCAGGTGTGCACATGATGCATCGAAACGAAATGTTGCAAAAATCTTTTCGCCATAAAATCGCGGCTCTAATGATTAGAGACCTGAAAAATTAGCGTTTTCTTTCGCGCTCAAGGTAGAATTCAAGCAACTGTAAGTTTGCGCTACTTTCACAATTGGTCGTTGACTTCTATGACACCTGCTTGAAGTCGATGAGCCAATAATAACAATATTAACTAATTGCGGGCCCATTTCACCGTGTCAGCGTACAGCTAATGAACAACTGCTGTCTGCTTGAGTGCACATATATTCTTGGAGGCTAGCCTACAGGTCAGTGAAACCGCCAATTTTTCCGGCCTCTAGAGATGATGGTATATCGTGAAAATGTGTTGTGCCAACATACCCTTGAAAACGCTGTAGTTTCTAGTGGCATATACTGTTGGCTGATGTAACGTCTGACATTACATGGCTGTCTGCAGACCAATAACAGGCCTCAAATGTTACAACAGCGGGATTCTTACTGGTTCAGTCAAATAGGACAACAGTTCCAAGTACAAGCTAAAGCCAGTATTCTTCTGGTAGGGTGAACGTACGTTGAAATCCAGCAAACTCAAGTTTTCCTACTATAAATCATCATCTCTACTCATAAGGTACTGGAACCAAATGGTGCAAAAATCGTTTCGCCACAAAATCGTGCTTCTACAGAATAGTGATTTATAAAACGGATAAAACAGGTAATAAATTAACTGTTTCAACAATATTAAACCAAATTTTCTAGTTTCAAGATTCCAAAATGCTTTGTGCTACTTAGTTTGCTAATCATTAAAATTAAAGTATGCGTTTTCAAGAGTCAACAAAATAATGTAGCTATAGCTTAAAATACATACCAATTTTTTTCTTTATCTTAGCACAAACTTCAAAAACACCATTTACTCTTTCTAATACTACAATTTACTAAAACGAAATTTTCTATTTTTGATTCTTAAATCCTTAAATAGCACCATTTTGCAACTTAAAATACAAAATTTTCCGAGAGGGTCCCTCGGATCCACCATTTTTGGCTTGGCGTTTGGATATATCTACTTGTTGTAGCCCCCACCCCCTTCCCGGAGAACAATGAGCTAGCACCGCCCCCGGAAGGTACGCTCTGTTCTGCGTACCTTCGTTAAATATTGACAGTCCTTTGGGAACTTAAGTACTGCCAATCACAATGCAATGCAAAATTCACAGTTTATACTATGTAAATGGTATCACTGGCCGATTTTCCAACAAAAATCTTTAATTACATTGTATAAAATATATTCAACAAAAAATTTATGTACACTCCGAACTATCAAAATTTTCTGCAGTTACATGCGAAAATCAATAGAATAAAACAACCCTACTTGTTGATACTAAGTCTTCGAATTTCAGCAACAGAAATGTAATAAACATTTAAACTGTGATCTTATGTGATGGCACAAGTTAGGCTATGTATATAATAAAAATAACGTGTCTGACCGTAGTAGCATGTTCGTAAAAGTCAACTAATTTAACCCAATTATAATAACAAAAATAGTCGCAATAGGTACAAAAGTACATTATTCTTGTTTTATTTTCATACGTAACTCGTAAAGGCGTAAATTTTTACTTCTGTTTTCAAACATTTAAATTATAAAATAGTAACTCTGATCAAGGAATACTATATTATCAAGGTTGCATCAAATTATACACAGCTTACGGATGGATGACGTATTTGAAACAATCGACGTCAACAGCTTTGATTACCGACCGATAAACGAAGTGCTTCCCCAGAAGTTCAAGGGGAGGATTGCTCGCGAAAATAGACGCAGTAGGAACGTTGGCGATGGCTAAATGCTGTTGACGAAGACTTGTCTTTACACAGTGACATACTGAAACTTATCGGCAGAGGGGAATCTGGCCGGTGAGCACGGTATTAGGCGCGTCACATTGGCAGAACTTCTACACAACTAGTCACGTTCCGACTTTGGCCATTACCTACCAGGTATTTGCTGGACATTCGAGGGTTCGGGGAACTGTTACTGAATTCCCTTGTAAAACACGAAGGACCGACTTTTGGTCTTTAGCAAGAGGTGATCGGAAGTGCCGGAATGAAAGGGCAGAGGAAACGGGAGATCCCCGAAAAAACCCGCCGACCAACGACATCCTCCGGCACGATTCCCTAATGCGAAAATACGGAGTTTTACAGCGCCGGGAATTGAACCCGGATCGCCTTGGTGGGAAGCGAGAGGCCTGACCCCTCGGCTACCGCGGCCCTTCAGAAATGAGTATGGTGTTTTCAAAATTACATTCCGTACTTGTCCAAAATGTGTTTTATCCTCGTGATTTGGCACAGTGGGTACACGTGGAATAGTTTCGTAAAAACTTATTTACGAAAACATTGCAACACGCAAGTGGTTCTTGAAATTCGTCACACGGAAAAATTCTGCTGAGAAAGTTGGTATGAAAACTCTTTAATTACTTTTTTTTTTTTTAGTATCGGCTTTAGCAATATGAAAATTCAAATTGATTCATTTAGTACAAAAGTATCTTGCCGTTATAAAATATCGATTTAATAAACAATAAAAATTAAACGTTTTACTATTGAAGGATTATTTTTTTTTTTTTAAATTTCAAACAGCACACGGATACTCACGACCAATGAAAATGCTTATAACACTTGCTTAACAACAATAAGCATTTTAGGTACCTAGAATCACTGCTGCGATTTCATTAATGTTCACGGAATAGCTTACCAAAAAAAAACATATTTAAGTGTGAAGCTTTGGAGAGCTCATACCTCGGAAATAAACTGGCCGACCTCCAAGAATGGCGAGGTGTGATGTCATTATACTACGTCACCATCTGCACTTTCTATTTCAACAAAGCAGAACGTACCTAAATGCAGCCCAAGGCTTTCGCCTTTGAACGCAAGCACTACTACGAACAATTGCCACTCTGTCCTATCATGAAATGATTATTGGTACGCTTGCTGTTCTGCAAGCATTATGCCTACTGTACCTATTCGTAATTTGTAACAATAGCCTGCGCTACACGTTTAAGGATGTTCACGTGACAAAAATTCAAAATGTTATATTTACACGACTAGTGTTCGTCTTATAGACGTTACATGTGACTACATTTGTCAGTTGTAAACATTGTTCAGCTCTCAGTTTTCCCAAAGCGGCATGTGAAAGTCAGAATTCTAAAGTTATGAGAACTTAGGAATAAGAAAAACCAAGTGACTTACTGGAATGAAATAATATACACTGAAATTGGATATTAAGGACAAAATGCTAAAATATTTAGAAATACAACAAAGTATTTTTATCTTTTTTAAAAAATTGCCGTAAATAAATTAAATAGTCATCCTTATCAGAATATTTTTAAACCACAAAGAAATTTCACTGTGGTTTTTTAAATCTTTTAGCATATGTCCCATAATATCTGATTACAGTGTAAATTATTTCATTCGCTGAGTCGCCTGGTTTTTGTTATTCGTGTGTTACCGTAAATTGTAAATTTTGAATTTGTTATGTCGCTATAGGGAGACTCTGAGAACTAAAAACAAAATAAAAAAAAGTGGAAAATGTAGCCGCAAGTAACTAATATATTATGCCGTGCAAATATAAAATTATGTATTTTCGCCACGTGAACACTCGTAAAGGCATTGATTGGTACGACCATGCGAAACTCACGTTATTATTTAGTGACAGACTGAACTTCACTGACCTGTACATACCAGAGCATAATCTGCAATACTATTGACCACAAGCCTTTGTGTGTAACCTCTTTACAGAAGATGACACTCCACCGCGGAAACATTCTCCGAGGCAAGTCACAACATTGTCTGCCAACGGGAGACTTCCGAACGAACCTATATAGCCACTTAAGAGTCTATCCTGCTGCCAGAAAATAACGCGAATTACGCATGTCTCTACTAATCAGACAGTTCAAAACTGAGGCTAATGTAGGATATTTAGATGAAACGTGAGAAATTCGTCAGACATTACTTATAAATACCTTAAACCTGAATCAAGGGTTGACTTTAAATGCTTTCTGCCAAGGAGCTCAGCTTTTATATATACACAGAAAATAAATTAACCGCTACTACAAAAAAGAAAGAAAAGTAGTTTCTACTGTAAAAAAAATGACTGCATTAAATTATTACACCCATGTCTGCAATGGTTTAAACGAAAATAAGTTATTTATTTTAAAAATTTCCTAAAATTTGCTGATTTTTTGTTAATTTTAACAATTTTTTTGCTACAAAAATATTTTATATTGGGTTTTTGTATGCTTCAGGCCGTTGACCGTAATATGTAGATTGTATGTGATTTCTTCCCCCACTTCATCGTATTTACTGGTTTTCAAATTTTCTATGATGTAAAAATATGCAAATTTTGACTTTGAAATGCCAGTATGGGAAATCTTGCTGAACTATTTTTTTTTTTTTTTTGTAAAAGGAAAATGTACTCTCAAGTGACGTCTACGAAACTAACACTATTTTATACGAATGTGAAATTATGATTTTTTTTCCCACTTTAACGTTCTTAACAAGATGTGAAAATATATACATAATTTGAATAAAAAGGAACGAAACTAGCCAGAACTTAAAAAAGTGTTCACTTGGCCATGGACAGCATATAAGTGTGCTGCAGAATCATCGGCTCAGATTGCCAGCAGACAGAGGCGAGACTCGTGTCGAGCACAGTATAACGAGAGTCCGGTGTGATATCGGGCACATTTTCTCGCGGCAATGGTGTCCGGACCCATTGTACACTTACCAATTGGCAGTCACTTCCTTCCTGCGACCCACAAAGGTCTGACTGCCCGCCAGCCGGCAGACGCCCACCCTTTCTTTCTCTCTCAGAGCGCAGCATGACTGGCCATAAACCAGAGATCCGGCCGGCTACTGCCCGAGCTTCATAAGCGGTCGCGCCAATGAACGACACGCCAACTGTTTCATCGTGTCTGTACTCTGGTGGCTAACTTCTAATTATTTTGCTTTGCAAGGTATTTGAATATCATGGATATTTTCTGTCGGCGTATTCTCCAACCAGGTATTGTATGATTGGGTGACTTATGTAGCATGGTGTAGCCACAGAATAAATAACTGTAACAGAAGCGACAAATCGTGGCTTTCCTCTTTGGACTGTCACGGTGACGGAAGTCGCGGATATTTGGTTACTTTGAAGTTAATTACGCACTGTTCTAAAATCTTCGAGGGAATTAACACGTAAGTAAAGTCACGTTTACCATTCCTAAATATTAACTGATGTACAAACTAATTACAATGTTTCTCTAAATGTAAGTATTGGTTTTAAATCAATGTCTCAAATTCCATATGACTTTGTTTACATGCTTGAACTCCAGAGAGCTGGTATAACGGCCAAGTCAAATAGGATTCGCCATTGACGTAAGAACGTCAGGAATAAATTATTACATTACACTGAAGCCTAGCCAACAATTAACTGTACCCGCGATAAATCACTATCTCTTGGCATGATTCCATGAAAGTAACGAGTTAATAGAAAAATAACTGGCAACATGATCAACTTTAACATAATTTATATTCTATTTTGTAAGATATTGATGGTGTTTTAGCAAACGATTAGAAGCGACGATGCAGTAATAACATAATTATTACTAGAGAGGATGATTTATCTCGGGAAAACTTGACTGTTTGTGGGTTTCAACGTACGTTCAGTTTACCAGAAGATGACTGGCTGGCTTTCACTTTTATGTGGAGCTGTTGCCCTATTTGGCTGATCCAATAAGAATCCCGCTGTTGTAATATTTGATGCCTACTATTAGTTTGCAGACAGCTACGTTGAGTCTGATGTAACATCACCTAATCATATGTGTTGTAATTAACTACAGCGTTTTCAAGGGTATGTTGGCGCGAAACATTATCGCGGTGCATCAGCTTCTCTAATTATTACTCATTAACTACCAACTCATATATTTTTTTTTTTAAATTTTAGTAACTGCTATGATGGTACAAACTTACCACAGAGTTACAAAAAAAAAAAAAGGAATGTAGTTCAGTTGAACTTTAAAATATCATTAATTCAAATTTATTCAACTGTGAGTTAATTAATTCTGCCAAAATACTAACGATGTAAGTTTTGAAAATTTATCTTGCAGCAAAACTTTAAAAGCTGACAATTTTCTAGAACTCAAGCAAATGTATCTGAAAACCTCCTTTAAAATTCTCTCCTCTCTTCGTCTGTTATTTTATTTAAATTTTGGCTATTCTGACGTCGAGTTAATTACAGTTAATAAAGAGTATATACTTTTTTATTTGTTGCAATACAAATTTCATAATTACGCACGACTAACACGTTAACCAGCATCCTTACCATGGATGTTAACGATGCCAGTAAACGATTAAGAAATTTTATGGAAGTCTATTTCGGAGTAGGCATGTAAGTAGAGGCATTTTAAATGTTTTAATATAATTTTAAAAAATAGCAAAATATTACAAACTGATCGAAAGTGAATGAGTAAGAAATCGTGCAATCTCGTGTCACAGAGGAATCACTCGGGGATATCATCAGGATAAAATTGCCACTTGGTGAAATCTACGCGGCGTTAAGTTTCTCTGGGCCAGACGCAATGTCAGAAACTGGTCTCCGTGGTCCAGATAATTAAGGCAGCCGGCTAGCACGTGCTTCACGTGTGTCGTAACAAGCTGGGTTAAATCGATTTTTTCCATATTCCACACGCACTCATCGCACCAACGTACTAAAGAAAACAAACTTTGTATACGGACGGAATGTCATTGTTGGTCCACTGTGCTCTATAATACACTGTTTCTAAGCCCTCATAAAAAGCTAAAAACGGCCTTTCCAGACTCCCGAACTTCAAATTGTACTAACCGGATGTATACGAAACTCAGATATTACCGTACACTGAACTTTGCTACAGACTTTCCACCAATGAAATTGCACGGTCACCGCTTTAAAGTCCCTTAGTAAAAATGGATCAACGGAAATTTAGCATGTTAGTTCAGTGCTTGGCTCGAAGTTGCAATGCGACATTTGATGCGCTCTTCAAGGTCGCCAACATAGCCTCTAAAGCCCGGTTGTTCTCATTAACTTTCTTATTTAATTCTGTTTATAAACGTCGATTGAGATTTAGTAACATAATTCTGCAGTAAATCGTTTGTGCACGTTTTTATACATAAAGGACAAAAATATATTTATGATGTTGGTTGTTATATTCGATCAATTACAGCCCTAAAATTCCCTAAAACTATTCTATATAGAAGACGTGCATGTAGTTGCGAATTAACTGAAACTATCTTGCTTTATTTAGGTTTTGAAACATCCGACAGTCGTGTGTTCAGTAGTAAACAAGATTTTTTTTTTATAATCGGAGAATATTGGCAACCCTCCCTGTGCGATTCCGCATGCGCGGTGGCTGAAACTGAGCATTGCGAGAGCGCATGCGATAAATAATAGGAAGGGTTGAAGTACGGAATTGTGTGTGGAATCAGCGTAGATGCGGTACAACACTGTCGCAGTGCTACTGGTTGCGAATTAGGTACGGACTTGTGTACCGAATTATGTATTTAGAGATGGTGAAATTTCGCGAATTCGATGACCTGCATGTTAGAATCAAATATCCTGTGCATACTCAAGCCCTGTCTATTCGTTCACCGAGTAGCAGCTAGTGGACAAATTGTCGGGACTTCAGGATGCATAGGATATTTGATTCTAACATGCAGGCCATTGAATTCGCGACATTTCACCATCTGTAGTATAATGTTGGTAGGCGACGCCGTGGATAATTACAGACACCCCCGCCTGTCGCCCTTCTAGTTGCCGACAAGCAGTACTGGTGGTCGATGGGCAGCTGCGGGGCGTACGGCACTTTCTCGCCGGCCTCCAGAGGAGAACTGACTCCCCCACGTCGTGTCGGGACACACGTGTGTGTGGGATGGCCTGTGGGAGGAGAAGGTAGGTGTCTAACTGTCCCCGTGCAGCAGAGTTTCACCGGTACTGCGCTCGCTGGACCGCGGTCCTCACTCCTCGCTTTCTCCTACCCCCTTGACTCTTCTCCAACCCCCTCTTGTAACGTCACGTCGCTGCTAGCACATCTCCTACACGATATTTCTTATCACCGTCTATCTGCTACAGATTATAAAACAAATGACATTTTATATTCCGTCGAGCTTCGTGCCAACTGCGGGTGACATTGTGCCACTTACAATGTTTATTTTGTGGTTGTTTAGTAGATAAATTTAAATTTTAAATGGCTGGTTTAAATATATTGTTTATAATACTCAATCAGAATTACTTATTTTTTATTCAAATAATAATCTAAAAATAAAAGATTCTGCATGGCACAAAATCACCCCCCCCCCCTTTTTTTTTTTTTTTTTGTTCTGAAAATAGAGATATTTACTTACTTGAAGTGAAGAGATTTTGGCCAGTACTTAACGTCTGGGTATTTAGCACTGTATTTTTGAAGGGTGACATGATGTGTGTATGGTGCAGCGCCGGAATTAAGACCACGATCTCTCGTTTATTTCAAACAATTGCAAATACCTCAAATATATTTTAACCAAATGCTTTGAAAAAAATTTGAGACAGTGTACAGTCATACGATACACAATTTTGCCAGAGCATTTTTAAAAATAATGTACCGTTTGCGAGCAGAAAAATTATTTTGCTACATTTTCGCTTATTTTCACAACAAAATGTGTACTATTTCGGAGGTAAAAATCTAAAAATCAGTTTGGTGTATTGCAACAGAACAATTCATATACAAACACTGATATATAAGTGTTAAAACTGCCAAAGGAATTTTTGATATATGTATTAATTTGCGTTACAAAAAATATTTTCGAAACCACTGCTAAACTAGAGAGCGAGGCCTTAAGGGACGGGGGCGAGAGGACCCCCCCCCCACAAGAAACACCGATCAGCGGCATCGTCCGGCACGATTCCCACAAGCGAAAATCCGGCGACTGCCCCCGCCGGGAATCGACACCGGATCGCCTTGATGGGAGGCGAGAGGTGAACCATGGCGGCCCCTTTTACTTGAATATTGACATTGCCAAAGAAGTTCCTTGTAAAACTACAATGGGTTTTCTTGTAAGAAATGGAAAGCATACATTTGTAAAAGCATATTTATACATTTGTATTTTTAGACCTACTTGCGATTAGGAAAATAATTTAATTTTCAATACTCGTTTTATTTTCATCATGGCACTGAACATGTAGGCCTATAATAACATAACAGGTGAACAAATAAATTTTACACGTAATTATTTTTAAGGAAGAAAAAAGATTCTAACCTACATCCTCATGCTTAGATACCACACATCTCACCCCAAACAACCTTGGCTTACATGGTACTTTACCCCAAACCACCATGACTTACATGGTACTTGGCCTTTTTTATTTGCATGCATTCAATGTACAGTACAGTGATTATATAATTTTAAGAATGTAATCACTACGAATTTTCATTTTATAAGAGAAAAACGCTTTTCAGAAGATATGTTTTGTGTATAACTATATTTCCGGCAAACCTATGATTTTGGTAGACTACAAAATTTTCAAACGTTAGTTTTCATAGGAAATTCTTGTAAATCTACAAAAAAAAAAATTTTACAAGAGAAATTTTTGCATATTTATAGAAACTGTGAAAGTCCAAACATATACTTTGTAATGTATACAATATTTTTTTACAGTGTAGTTACTAGGGAAATGGAAGCCTTCGTGTTGAGGCGACATAACCGCTGGCTATTCCGGCGAGCGGACTGTCAACACAGGATAAACCAGCAGGCAATGTTGCCAGATGATACGTTTGGTGGAAATCATACGTACAAAAGTCAGCTATTCTCCAAATAGTCATGGTACAATCAGGGCCACTGACATGATTTCCGGACCACTGTGCAAGTAAGTCTTTAGGGCCCCATACCATACCCAATCCCACTTTTTTTCCACTGAAAATCTGAATATAACTAGAGCCACGATTTTATGGCGAAAAGATTTTTGCAACATTTGGTTTCGATGCGTCATGTGCACACCTGCAGCTCTGCTACATCGTCTGTGATTGGAATGATTTTACTCTCACTTGCCTTGGCAAATTATAGACGTACAGACTCACAATAATCTTATTCTGATTGGTGCAGTCAAATGAGAAACGTTTCTGAACAAAGACACGCTGCCAATAACCTTGAAACAGAACTGCCGATGTGCACGTGAGACACTGAAACAAAGTGGGGCAAAAATCTTTTCGCGACAAAATCGTGGCCCTAAATATAACATTTGTTTTGCTGTTGAATAACACAGGAAGCAACAAAATGTGACGAGACAAATTATAGGCCTATGTGGGAAAAAATAATTTTTCTAAAAGTTGTATGTTATTATTTTTAGTTCACTGCCCCGGACTTCTCATGAGCTCGGGCCCCTTGGGCATTTAACCTTTTGCCCCCCCCCCCTTTTTTTTTTCCTCGGCGGCCCTGGGTACAATAAAAAAATCAAGCCGCGCGGTGTATGTGAGTTGATATACTTTCGTATAGCAGTATGAAAATGTGTCTTGTACACGGTGGCAGAATGTTGGTGTATGTGGCAACAGCGCTCGCACGTTGCGGCGCAGCGGAGCGTGATGTTTGGCGACGCTCGCTAACCACAACACGCATGTCGGCCGCCGCCCGTCGCTCCCGGCGGAAACAACACGCCTGCAGCACGGAATATTTTGGAATACTGACGTGAAATAGCCGGCAGGGCGGCAAACTACGCCAGCAACATGGCGGAAACGCGTACCGCCAATCAGAGTAAGACAGCTGATCTGCTAGCCGGCAGCCAGGCAAATAGCAAACCTGTCGTAATACGCAGGAGTCAGACAAATGGTGCTGGTATCAACAACCAATAAGCAGCGAAGTTCACCCCTATAAAATGTGTCGCCACGTCATTTCACATGTATTACTAGAGATAGGAAATTTCGCGAAAATATTTTTGCAGCACTTTGTTTCAGTGCCTTACGTGCGCACCTGTATCTCGGCTTTGAGGTCAGTGATTGGATGCCGACTTTAAGGGTAGTGTATTGGACTTCAGTAAAGTGATTTCGTAAATAAAACAATAGGGTCACCAATTAAAGCTCCATAGGAAATTTGTTTTTTCGCGAAGACTGCACGCCCTAAGCATAGAGGCGACGTACCGTTGTATGACCCATACGACGTCGCCCTTAGCACCATACCTCACTCACACAAACGCATGTGCCATGAGGCGGGCCCCTAAAGAACGCGGTTCACCTCAGTAGTTTTAACGTCTTTTTTTTTTTTTAATTTTTATATTTGTAGCAGATATTTTCTTTCTTATTTTAGACAGAAATTGTGACTAAATCTTCCTCTTCGAAAATTGTTGTATCTCTCATAGTTTTCGCGTAATGAGTCGTAAACGTCAAAATTTGCACTTTACGGTTTTATGTACGCCACTAAAACCAACTGACATACCAAACCGAAAAAAATTACAGTGCATAACAATGTTGTAGGCTATGAAATGACACATATAAAAAGAAAGAAAAAATGAAATACTTTTGTAATTAATAAAAATGCTGAATTTTGAAAAGAAAAAGTTAAATATTTCTTTAAATACAAAAATTTATTTATTTTTCTTTTTATATATATCAAATCATAGCCTACAACATTGCTATACACTGTAAATTTTTTCGGTTTGGTATGTCAGTTGGTTTTAGTGGCGTACATAAAACCGTAATGGAACGGAAATAACAAAGGTGCAAAGATTGACACCAAACCTTACATCAACCGTCTTAGACCTAAGTTATGACTATCCACCATTTGTTCATGATTCTCAAAATATGATTTTAAAAGTTGAAATTCTACACCTTTAATGCCATACTAATTTAATTTATATAATAAAGTAAGATGATCTACGGAATCGAATGCTTTACTCAATTCACATGAGCATAATCATTAGACCCAAAACCAATTAATTTTTTTTTCCGCCAGATCATCTATTGCTTCTTTAGTTGACTTTCCTTTTCGAAAACCAAACTGTGAATTACTTATTATTTTAGATTGTTCCAAGTAATTATTTAACTGAGTAAATAACTCACACTTATACTTTTGAGAATATTGGCACCAGGGATATTGGACGATAGCTGGCTGGAGAGTTTTTATCACCTTTTTTTTATATTGGGAAGAGACTTGATATTTTTAGCGTGTTGGGAAAAACATCTTCTTGTAAACATTTGCTGAAATACATTGTTAATGGATAAACGAAGCAGTCAAATTGTTTTTTTATGATATTACATGATACATCATAGACATAAACACTATCATTAAATTTAAAATCACTTAATGTATTTAATATCACCTGAGGGGTTACCTTAGTAAAAGTAAAATTATTATTCTTTGTCAATACGCGGTACTCGTCAATCAAATCAATGCCAGTTTTTTATGCCTTTGTGTATTATTACATATTACATTTACAGAATCTATAAAAAATGAATTAAATTCATCAGGAGATATTGTTGAATCGTCATTGGTGTTGTCTCTAACAACAGAGTTAATTATTTTCCAGGTTTCTTAACATTTATTACGGGAATTTTCAATAATATTGGCATTATAGACTTTTTTTATTCATTTATTGCACGTCTGTATTCTTTACTGGACAGCAAATATAACTGTATTGACATTTATGTATTATCATTCTTAAATTGATTTAAATTAATCATTACTTTTCGTTTTTTGTCTGCCAGTACAGGCTAGTACCAATTTTCTTTACCTTTTTGTGCTTTGTTTTTATTTTTATGTTTGACAGAACATTATCTTACTGGTATACATGCTTTACAAAAATCAAATCGGTAGATAAACAATTCCAATGGTTGTGTCCAGTTAACAAATCATACCAGTATAAATTATTAAATGAAATACTTAGGTTCTGAATTTCAGCATCATTTAAAGGTCTTGTAATTACAGTTTTGAACACTTTAACAAACTTATTTTTTATTTATTGGAGACTGTGTTAAATATTTTCGCGATTTTCCAGCGTGTCTACTGATAACAGGCAACCGAGTGTCCGGACTATAAAAAAAAACATGTTACTCGCAGTCAGGACCGCGCCAAGGATTTAAATGAGTGTTGGTGGGAGGGGGGTAGTATTTAAATACAATATTACAGGTGAATCTCGGCAAAGCTCTTGCTCATTTAGCCTATAATATAATGTATATTATGTACAATGTGTTCATAAATATATACAGTTTACAACATTTAAATATAAAATTAAACAGGCATTTTCTCGTGGAAACTATATATATATATATATATATATATATATATATATATATATATATATATATATATATATATATATGTGTGTGTGTGTGTGTGTGTGTGTGTGTGTTTGTGTATGTGTGCCCCTTCAGGCGTGTCCTGTTTTAAGGCGGTTAGACAATTAAAATATGACTTATTAAGTAGTCCACACAGTGGAGTCGGCGAAGCTAGTCAAGCAGTACAATATCTACTCTGCGATTTCAGAAAACGAAAAACCTAACGTCAAAGTCAAGAAGGCCGTTCGCAGTGAATCAAGAGGCACGTTTGCTCTTATAAAAGTTTTTATTTCCAAGTTCTATTATGCAGTACAGGGATTTCATGAAAAATTAAACATGTCTTACACGTATTCCAAAAACCTTGTAAAAGTTTTATTGAAGTATTCATAAGTGAACTGTACGCTGCGTCAATAGATAGCGTTTCTTCTTATCATTATACCCTACCGTAAAATACGGTAAATGTTTAGATAATAATACTTATTTACCTATTATTTGCTTGATATGCGTTTTCAATCAAATATATAATAATGTATAAAACTGTTCTCCCGTATCGAAAAAAAAAATTGTTTTTAAACTGAAGTTAATTAAGTTAACGTTTTAATTATGTATTAACAAAGTAGACTACTAAAGAAACGGAATCGTAAAGTCAAATGCTAAAAGTAAGGAAATGTGTACAGGCTTTTACTGGAAACTGCTAAGCACAAGTCAGCCACAAATGACAGTTGGCAAGCGTGTGTCAGGTGGCAGTTGCAGTCTCACGTGTCGCCCGTCACGAGTTGCATACTTTCTCTCAGTCAGCTGGTGCGTAGCATCACTTCTCCCTCCTCCCTTCCCCATTATTTATTGTGACTCCAGATGTTAACGTTTGAGTTCGCTACAACCTACACACTTTCGCTCTTACTCGAGATTGTTTTGTGTAGATATTAACCCTTACAGTGCCAAGAGCAGAAATATCGGCTTTCAAAATACCAGCGGTCGATATATCGGTTCTGTATATTTAAAAACATACAATTTACAAGTTTTTTTTAATATAGAATTTTCTAGAAATGTTTACAATTGCAACATTTAATTGCAAGTGAAAATTTTTTAAAATTTGATAACTTCGATTCGTGTCGAATTATTTCAATTTTAATAAATAATTGCAAATTTCTGACAAATGTGATGGCATTTTTCACGTATGTAACTCGAAGAAAGCTGGCACTAAAAGGACTAATAAATGGCAGGAAATCATGAAGTATCAAAAAGTTAAAAAAAAAAAAAAAAAAAAAAAAAAAGTATTAGAGTTTTAAAAGTGTTCATTTTATCCCTAACCGCCCACATCAACGTCGCAACTGACTGCAGGCACTCTGCCAGCTGCTTCGTGCCGGTTTTTACTTCAGTGAGCAAGGCATGTACGAGTAGCTAGTGAGAGGAGATTGTTAAAATATTTTATTGTATCATAAAATTTTTCTCTTCGATAAAGCATGATATATGCTTGGTAAACTGCTTGACATAAATAATAATGTAATCTTTCATTAATTTGTCATGCAGAACCATTACAGCAGAATTCTTGAAAGTTTATCTATAATTCTACAAGAAATTTAAAAACCTCAAAATACGTTAATAAAGTCTGTAACATTTCTATGAATAGGGGTCTGCAAAATTGACATCATTTGGTGTCTGGATGGACTCTATTGATCTGTATACATACCAGTGCGCAGTACGTGTGTGATGGCTAATTATGTGACTGGCCACTCTAACATAGGACATTTACATTTAGGACTGAAGTATTCACCGCAGCAGGCCATGACAACTTACGACAACGGGAGAAAAGTAACTGTTTACAGCAGTTTGTAATCTAGTCTGCTGCCAGAAATAACGCGAAATTTACACATCTCTATTCATAGAGCTACAAAATAAGTACATCTGCATTAGTTAAACTACTCGATGTAACTTATTATTTCACGAATAGAAGCATTACTTAAAGCAATGCTGCATGGCGATAACAAGAGCTTCACGTATTCGCAAGATCGTTTCGTACTTTTGATATTCTGGAGAAATTTTCAATATTTGGTACCTACGTTTGAAATTCTGTTACAACAGGGCAATCAACAATTCGTACGTTACAGTGATTTAACTGGTTGTTGTAAAATCTACATAAGTCAATCGCTTACAAACTAGTCTCATGCGCAGCAAGCCACTTAGTTTCCTCGACATTCGTTACCAACACTCACACAGAGATATAACATTAATTCCGCACAGGATTTTATTCCCGTGTGCTCATCAGTTACTTGAAACTGATTTGCAAGCTTTTCGCAGACTGTAGTGAATTTGCATGAAATTTATATGTTCTTTACATATTTGGTAAAATACTGTACGCCATTTTTACGTGTACAAGGTAGAATGATGTTTGAACTGCTCAGGATTTGAACCTGCACCATTACAAGCAGGTCAGAAGGTAAGGTATAGGTCGTTCGGGATAAAGTGAGCACTAAAAATTTAACCTTTGAAAAAATAGCTAGTCGTTACTCCATATAATTCAACATTAACAATAGTTCCCTTACTGATTGTATGGTTGGCAGCGAAATTGCGGAATATAGTTCCATATATTTTCCTGTTTAAATACAACAATACAGGCACAAAGTCAACCAAAATTGACATTAATTGAATTTGATATAATTGATAAACTTTTTTTTATCATGCCATATATGTTTCAACTGACTGCACAGCTTATCTTAAATGCACAAACATCAAGTGACGTGTCCAGAGAGGTTAGACATTCTCCGTCGTTAGCCGTTACGCGCGGAAAGATACGAATGGGCCGAAAATAGAAATATAACAGGGCTTTTTTTGAGGGCTCACTTTATCCCAAACCGCCTATAGGATATCTCTGGATCGCAAGAGTGGACTAACTACAGTGCTATGTTGCCACACTGTGCATATAAAATGTCTTTATCTTTTGTTTTATTTTTTAAAGCACCCATGATAGCATACATACTTTTGGTTTAAAATACATCGCCATTTCGCTGTAGGAATAAAATACGCCAGCTTAAAATACATTGTTTGACAAAGTACACCGTAAAAAAAAATCTGACATGTTATGGAACAAACTTGCACGAAATGGCTTTTAAAAAGAACAGGGATGGAAAAATAATGGCCTCTCCCATTATCCAGAACACGTTCGATACCACGCATGGGTGCGGTTTTAAGGAAACTCATTCAAAACACCGTATCAGAGATAAATGCCGTTCGTTCAAAAGTTTCTTCCCGGCCGGCGGAAAGCATTGGAAACAACATGCCGCCCGCAACGCCACGATAAATTATAATTAATGCTCACGAGACATGTTTTTTTAAATGACAGGGGGCAGAAAATTAATGGTCGGTCGCATTAGCCCGAGTTTTATGATGAAGACACTTTACGACAATGGCGTGGAAAGCGGTTCTCCCACACAACCGGTTCGGGTTATTTTCTGCAGCTGTTTAAAATTCCGCGCGCCATATATAAACACGGCGGGGCGGGGCGGGGCAGCCGAGGATAACTGGTGTCTGGGACAGCGCCACTCTATTCCGCCCACAGCTTGTGACGTATCAGGCGGTTGACCCTAGGGCGGCGACTAACTCCTAAACGGAGGCCGTACTACAGTTTCAACATTTTTTTAAATTCAAATAATTTTTATTCTAAAATTTTATGAGCATGTCAATGTAGCCTGCAATGTCTATCTACTGTGATTTTTTTGAGTTTGGTATATCAGTTGGTTTTAGTGTAGTCGTTAAAACGGAAACCTGCAAAATACGACTTTAACAAGCCATTACGCGAAAACTGTGAGAGATAAAAAATTTTCATAAGAGCCAAATTTAGTCACATTTTGTTTCTAAAATAAGAAAAAAATATCTGGCACCAATAAAAAATAAAAAAAATGGTGATGAAAATTGTGGTAGACCGTGCCCGTAACTCCAAATTTGGAATTTTTTTTATATTCAAATTGTTGGTACCAACACACATATTTCACTAAGGATAAATGGCTTATAACCAGTCGTTGCCTGTGCAAAAATTATTAAAATATTCCTTAAAACCAAAATTGAGCCTAATATTTAGAACAAAAGCCTTAAGTTGTTGTTTTGACGAAAGATGTCAGAAAACAATACCAAATAAATGTGAAATATTTAAATGCCATAATAAAAGCAAAACAACGAAATTAACAAAAATGAGAGTGTGTTAAGAAAAAAAAAACTTTTTGCTCTCCTGTAAAATTTGATCTCTCGGAGTTAAGGCTTTCTCCCTTAGTAGGACAGAGTATAGGGGGTTCGGAACAAAGCGAGCACTAAAAAAAGCTAAAGTTCTATTTTCAACTAATTCGTATATTTTCCGCGCGTAACGGCTAACGACGGGACATGTTTAACCTCTCTGGGCACGTCGCTTAATGTTTGCGCGTATAAGATAAATTGTGCAGTTAGTAGGAAACTATAAACTTTGATGTAAAAATATTAATTATATAAAACAAAATTACATTGATTTCGGTTGCTTTTATTTCGGCATTATTGTATTTAAATAGGAAAATACACGGAGCTATAACGCGTAATTGCTCTGCCAACCAAACAAGCAGTAAGGCACCTGGGGTTAATATTCAAGCATAACGGTGATATTTTTCAAAAGTTAAATTTTTACTGCTCACTTTATCCCGAACGACCTATAGAAACACAGTGTACGCATGTGCGAACACTCACGCGCCTTACGTACTATCCGAAAATCTCTGCGCGAGAGGTTTAGAGATGTTAAAATGATTTTGAAATCAAAACGCCAGTATTTATTAAATTCGATTACTAAAGAAGCCATCATTTTAAACATTATAAAAATGACAGTTTTCCATTTTTGTAGATTTTGTGGTTCCAAGCCCTTACTTTCTAAAACAGTTCTTAATTTTTTACTCGAAAATAAAGCATACTACCGCAAAAAACTATTTATAAATAAACGTCTGCTGATAACATATCTACTTGGCAAAAAAAGCTAACCGAATATTAATGAGTAGTTACAAATTTATTGACGATAGTGTATTCCAGTCGTCCGTTCGACATTGTACCTATCGATAACCCTTAATACGCTCGCCTCGAATCCGGGAGGAACCGGGTTTGATTCCTAGCTCAGGCCATTCTAAATTCGGTTTTCAATGCTTTCTCGAAATCGCTTCACACGAATGCTAAGATGGCTCCTTCGGTCGTGGCCAGTTCCTCACCCAGTTACTACCTCGTGCTAAGTTGTTTGCTACCGTCTCTAATAATCTAGCCTTCAACAAGACATTAAGCACACTTGCAATAAAAATAACATTATATAAACAGGCTTGTGTCCCGTAAAATATCTGCTCTCGAAGTTGGCGAAAACTGTACGGCAATCTATGATACTGTTTTTAGAGACCTATCTTACCTAATTAAAAAATAATAACTTCAATAAACATTTGTCAATTTATTTACCACGTGGCTTCGAAAGCTAAAGAACGCTGCAATACATTCCAGCCTAAAGATGACAGTAAATGTGTCTGTTTTGCATGAATCATGCTGTACATGAAGGCACGCTATGCTAGATCCGTCACGGTAGAATAAAGTGCAAGTAATGGTATTCTCATTATCACTTCGCCAAAAAACTCGCTTCACTCGGCAGCCCACGCTAGTCGTGAGTAGAGACGCCACGCTCATAAGATGAGGGCGGTGATGGACCAGCACTCGGCAAATATCTTAGTTTTTCCACTTTTCGTAGCGGAGAGGTAAACGCCAAATTTCGGCCCATTTCGAAACGGTCATTTATAATTATTTTACGTGGTTATATTGGATCGCTTTCGAATACGTTGTACTAGCTTTTTACCTGCGGATTTGTTTGCGTGATTCTAAAATACTCTTATTAATGCAGTTCTGTCAACAGCACCAATCATGGACCCTTGACTCTTACTATATTGACAAAAACTATCTACAGACCATTTGTACTGAGTTTAATATTAAAATTCTATTGTATACAATGTTGTACGTCAAGCATAAAAATCCGTTCAGCCGTGTTAGTGCGAAAAGAGATATACAGAATTATTCTGAATGGATATCCCACAACAACAGTAGGCCTATATTTTTCCGGGATGAAAAGTATCCTGTAGGGCATTCACAAAGTCCTTTGCTGTGATTGGTTGCTATCCTATGAAATATTACAGTTTCCTATGTCAGCATCTCAATGCACACGACCACTTATTCTAGTTGTACATATGTAGGTAAGAATACGCAGAGGTTAGTTCTTGTGCGAATCACAATATTTCTATGCTTACTGTTATGTTATCAATTATGAACTCACCTTAACGGTGGGTAGGCAAGATTTTATGTGCCCCCCCCCCTCCCTCGGCTACTTTTCTCCGTATTCTTGTAAGAGGTGGTGCGGGTTGTTTTCTCTGGCAGACAATGGGCAGTTCTCTTCCGCGCCGTGGTAGCGACGAGCAGGCGCGCTTCACGCGGCAGGGTAATCACAATGGGAACATGCCGCCTACAATTATGCAACCATTTCCTACATGACACAACGGCGGCAGTCGGCCCCCGCCTGCCAGCATTACCACCCTACCCTGCCTACCTCCAGCACACTTGCACCACACCAGCCCTGCTCCGCTATTTCGGAACGACGAGTCATCATTCTTTACATGCTCACGGTAAAGTAAACTTTTTTTGAAATCAGCCATCGATTAAAAAAAACAGTTGTCATAACCGCATACTTTGGGCTTGGAATTTATATTGAAACTGACAACGAATTAAGATAATATACTGTACAAAATAGATTAATAAAAATTATCCGCCAATGACATTTACGAGGATACATCACTTCTGTTGCAGAAAATACTCATTTTTGTATCATAACTGAATATATTCTGCACGATGCAGTTAGGTAACTAGACAAGCCTATCAACTTGATAAATACTCGAACACTGACTTGACAGACAACGCACATTTTAAACTGGTGGGCCTAGAAGCATGCCATTTTGCACAGGAGTTCCTTGTAACGTAGGTAAGTATACTCAGAAAGAACTTAAAAAAAAAAAAAAAAAAACTTATGAGTTGTGTACGCGCCCGCTAAGGTTTCTATAGGCCATTCGGAATAAAGTGAGCACTAAAGATTTAACCTTTGAAAAAAATCACTAGCCGTTACTGCATATAACCCAACAATAACAACAGTTACATTTTTGTTTGTATGGTTGGTAGCGAATAACTGCATGTAGTCCCGTGTATTTTCTTATTTGAATACAGCATTAGTGAAACAACATCAATTGCAAACGACCTCTCTGTATTTAATATACTTTAAAATATTTATTTAAGTTCTTACTGACATACCTACTGACTGTATAATTCTATTTAATCAGCGGCA